>JAVSBS010026369.1:0-30444 GCA_033124195.1 Coracias cyanogaster | reverse complement strand
TTGGAAAAGACCTCTAGGATCATCAAGTCCAACCTTCATCCCAGCATCTCCCTGACCACTAGACCATGTCCCAAAGCCCCACATCTACTCGTGTTTTGAACACCTCCAGGAATGGTGGTTGCTAATGTTGTGCTCTGGGCTGTCATGGTGCCATGCTTGTCTTCCAGATACCACAGTCAATCCTGGGTGTAGAAATCCTGTCTGACTAGTTCAGTGCTGTGTGTGGACATGAAGTTCTGCTTCCGGGGGGGGTTGATAGCAGCCTGGTAAGAGAAGCATACTCCTTTCCAACCTCATTCCCAAGTGAAGAGGCGGCAGCTGATCCACGCAACGCTTGTAACAGGATCTTCTGCTTGAGGCACAAACAAATTTGACAGTTGCTTCACCTCCCAAGGTGTCTGTGGTTTAACTGCCTTTAGTGTTAAGCATCGTGGTCGTGTCACATGGCTTGTGTCCCACAGGTGGTATTTCTTAAGATTATAATAAAAATTAAAAAGGAAAATGAAAAAAAGGGAGGGGCAGTTGGTGGTTTCCTGGAAGCTGGAGCAGTGGGGATCTCAATCTCATGTGAGATCGTCATGTGCTCGCACTCAGCGTGATTGCATGGAGTTTGCTTCAAAGCCCTACCAAAAAAAGATAAATCCTACAGTGCTTAAAACAAAAGAAATGTCAAATGTTGTGCTTATTTCAGTTATGTTCTACTTATTCCAGCCTTTTTCTGTTTTAGAATGGTGTCCTTAGGCGTTTATATCAGATCATACCTTGCTCCTTGTGACGATCACCATTAATCACCCTTTCCTTAAAACACTGTATTTAACCCTGAAAGTGCAAGAGGAGTAGGGACTAATGTGCGCTGACATTTGCTGTTTGGTCTGGGTGGACAACACTTCACCATTGCAGTGACAGGTTTGAATCTCGAACCAGCTGCAGCAGATCCAGTGGATTGAGGCTGGATCCTGACAAGGGCTTTGGTGGAGGATTCTGGTGCATTTGGGTTGCTGGAATGTAACCCTGCGTGGTAAGGTCGAGTCGGCCTTCTCATGGTTTCGGAAGATGAGATGTGGTTGAGGTAAGAGTACAGCTTCTCTGAGACTGTTGGGAATGAATGGCTTTCATCATTACATTTAATGAACAGGTTCTGCAGCGATAGCCATTCTACTCATAGAATCATGAAGGTTGGAAAAGACCTCTAAGGTCATGAAGTCCAACCATCAACCCAATACCATGACCACTAAACCACGTCCTGAAGTGCCATGTCTACATGTTTTTTGAACCCCTCCAGGGACGGTGACTCCAGCACTGCCCTGGGCAGCCTGTCCCAGGCCTTGACCACTCTTTCAGTAAAGAAATTTTTCCTAATATCCAATCTAAACCTCCCCAGGCAGAATTTGAGCCCATTTCTTCTCATCGCTAGTTACTTGAGAGAAGAGACCAACACCTCCCTCACTATTATCTCCTTTCGGGTAGTTGTAGGGAGCAGTGAGGTCTCCCCTCAGCCTCTGCTTCTCCAGTCGCTCTTCTCCAAGCCTGGAGTGTTGCAGGAGGTTGTTGTGACCCAAGTGCAGGACCCGGCCCTTGGCCTTGCAAGTGGCTTCTCATCAGCACAGCGCAGAGTCAAGCTTCTGAGGACTGTAATTGTTGTTTGTGATTTTTCAACTTTGTTCACATATTGCGTTAAAAAAAATATTAGTCTTTTATGAAAATCTCTGAAATAGTCAGCAAAGCCTAAGCTCTGTCTTGGCCAGAGCTTGGAATTAAGTTTTAGTGTTTTTCAAAGTGAATTAAAAAAACATGGCTTGGGAGATGAAAAATCCTATGAAGTGACTTTTTGGCTTCCTACCATGACCAACTTTTCCCTCCCTCCTCCTGTTTCAAAGGCATCGTGTCTTTGATTTGCGATACCTTCATTCTTATTTTAGCCACTCGCATTCATCTAAACACACGTATTTTCTAGGTGAGATCTTGGAATTCTTGAGGAATTTGGACTTATTTCAAAAATTGGCTTGTGTATTCTGTTAGCGGATAGAAAATGCTCCCTGCATCTCTCTGGGGGGGTCTGTGAAGAACTGGCAGCCAGGGCTTTGTGCTGCATTCGCCGCTTTGTTGGGTGATTACTGTAACATCTGCCTGCTTCCCTTGGGTTTTTGCCGTGCTGCTCCCAGGGTGGTTTCAATCTTCCTCCTTCCAAGGGATACACGAGGAAAAACAATCACCCCCGTGGTTGCTATAGCATTCCATTAAGGAGCCTCTTCCCCTGAGCTGGGCAGGCTCCTTTCCCTTGGCAGTACGAATAGAAGAGCTCCTCTCAGCTCTTTTCCCTGCCTTCCAGCTCTTGACTGCAGCCGTGCGCCTTTCCCGGATGGCCGTCACTCGGAGGCTGTTCTGTCGCTAAATGGCTCTGCTTGTTCCCTGCTTGTACGCAGGGGCTGACAGGCTGCCTCGCAATCGCCTTCCTTGCTCCAAGCAGCCTGGCTGGGAATGTCCGAAGCTCTAAATACTGTGGCTTAGAAGTGCTTCTCGGTTAACGGGCCAAAATGTATGACCCTCCCGGGAAGGCTTCAGATAAGACTGCCACAGGATAAGTAAGGAATTAATAGTTAAGAAATATATTTGGGACAAGAGGAAACGGCCACAAGTTACGCCAAGGGACGTTTAGATTGGGTATTAGGAAGAATTTATTTATTGGGGGGTTATCAGGCATTGGAATGAGTTGCCCAGGGCAGTGGTGGAGTCCCCATCCCTGGAGGTGTATTTAAAAGATGTGTAGACGTAGTGCTGAGGGATACGGTTTAGTCGAGGACTTGTTAGTGTGAGGTTGATGCTTGGACTCGATGATCTTTAAGGTCTTTTTCAATGTAGGCAATTCTGTGATTCTGTCATATTGGTATTCTAATGACTACCATGAGCATAATGAACTCTGAAGTATTTCCCTTCTGCATTCCTTTCTTCATGGGATCTCCAAAGCATTTAAGGAAAAACTGGATCACTTACACCCTGGCAAGTATTTATTTTTAATCGCCACACTAGGAAATCACTATATTAGAAGGATTTATGCAAAAACTACCAGTGAATCAGTGCTGGGAAAGATACCCAATCTTTGTCCTCTTTCAGTATGTAAATTTTTTTTCTCCCTGCAAATATTTAGGCCTTGCTGAGTGACTACCATTTTTCTTCATCACGTGAAGTGATGTCCCTTTCGCTGGCTGGTTTGACTCCTCTGAACCGCTCGCAGGCTGAGGGTGCTCAGTGTGAAATGCTTTGGTCAGCCTCCTGTCCAGCACGTCACAGAGGGCAGCGATTCCCCCAGCCAGGGAAGAGCTTCGCTGAAGATCCACACATGCCTACTCGCTTCCTTCGTATTTACGTGGATGTTAAATGTGGTAGTGAATCTGGGTAGGGTGCAGTGGCTGGGTTCATATTTAAGCGGGAGACTAAATAGATCCGTTTTCTTCATATTGCCCATTCATGACAGTGCAAGAGATTAACAAAAAGTTAATACCTGCTGATCCTTTAAAGCTTTCTATATATAGGGTCTCATTCCTTTAGGCTGTTAGGATTTGAAGTACAGCTATTTTGGAAGGACTTCCTTCTGCTCTTCAAAATGCCACGTTTTAGTTTCAGCTCTGGTTCTGAGTTCTGCAGTACCCTGTTCCAGAAGTTGCTCCTGATGTCAGGCTGACTGGTAGGCAGGGGTTTGCCTGCAGGCTGCTGGGGCCATCGAGTGGCTGGTGACTCGGGAGCCTGTACTGGCCTGTGCCCTGCCAGCCCGTACACGGAGTTGTAGAATGCACTGGCTTGGAAGGGACCTGCCAAGGTCATCTAGTCCAACCTCTCTGCAGTCAGCAGGGACATCTCTTACTAGATCAGGCTGCTCAGAGCCCCATCAAGCCTGGCCTTGAACATCTCCAGGGATTGGGCCTCCACTGCCTCCCTGGGCAATGTGTTGCAGTGTTCCACCACTCTCATAGTAAAGAACTTCTTCCTAATCTCTAATCTAAATCTCCCCTTCTCTGATTTAAAACCGTTGCCCCATGTCCTATCGCTACAAGCCCTTGTAAAAAGTCCCTCCCCAGCTTTCTTGCAGGCCCCCTTCAGACACTGGAAGGCTGCTAAAAGGTCTCTTCAGAGCCTTCTTTTCTCCAGGCTGAACAACCCCAACTCTCTCAGCCTGTCTTTATAGGAGAGGTGCTCCAGCCCTCTGATCATTGTTGGGACTTCCTCTGGACCTGCTTCATCAAGTCCATGTCCTTGTTGTGTTGAGGGTTCCAGGGCTGGACGCAGTGCTCCAGATGAGCTCTCAGCAGAGTCGAGGGGCAGGATCCCCTCAATCACGATTGCACTTCTCTGCCCTCTTTGGGTATTTCCCCCCTCTTGGTCACACAGTGGTTTGTGTTCAACTCCCAAGAGGTTGCCAGGAAACTTAAGCTGAAGTTTGAATCATTTGGGGATAGATGCTGCGGGAAACGACAGTAACACTTCTGGACGTAACGATGGGACCTGCGTGTTGATGTTGTGCACTCAGAACCGAGGCTGACCTTGCTGCCCAAGATGTGGCAACGAGATACATGGAGGATTCTGTGACACAGTTCCAGCCCGCTCTGGTGTGCACATAAAATATTCAAGGCTGGGTACAATGTATTTGTAGATCACTTGCATGTTGTATGAGTCATTCCTTCAGCATCGCTGATCAAGTATTTAGAAGTTTGTTTTTCTTTTTTTAGTTTACGCTCAAGAGTTTAAACTTCCTGTGGGAGTTGTCTGGGTTTTAGAATCCCCAATACTCTGCTTCCAGGGAGAAGTCCCCTGGTCTCTACGACCTTAAGCATTTGGGGCATTGCCTTGTCTAGCGTTGGCAGATGGGATCCACTCACCCATACCCAGGAGGACGGATGGAGAGAGTTGTTTGGTGTTTAGCATGTCCTCCCTTAACGTGAAAATTGCCGTTGCAAAGATTGTTTCTCTCCCAAATACAGGCATGTAGGAATAGCTTAAATTTCTTCAAGTAAACTCATGTGCCTGCCTTTCTTCAGCCAGAACTTCTGAGTGATGTTATGGTGGAGAGCAGGGCTGCTGTTGAAGAACCTCAATAGGCCGCAGGAATGGGTCAGACCAGAGCTCCGTGAAGGTCAATGAAGACTTTTAGAACAGTCTCAAAACAAGTGTGGTTCCACCTGAGCTTGTGGCCGTGGAGGAGCTGTCTCTTTTTCCTCTGCAAGTGCAAGGTTTGAGAGAAAAGCCAGATAAATTCTTCTCCTGCTTAGAAGCTGTTAACCCAGTGAAGCTGCTCCTCCTCTGAATTACGCGTGTTCACCCTAGGTTCTCATTCTGGTGTCGCTGAACTGTGGCTGAGAGCCGTGAAAATTGTCACTACGTGACTGCAGCTTGGGGCACGAAGTCCTGGCGTTTAAATTCAGTTGCACTTTTCCTCACCTGGATCCTTGCAGGGTCTCTTTGCACTACAGACCACCTACAATTTCTTTTTATTGTTGCCTGCTACTTATTAAAAATAACTTTCTCTGCTTCTAGTAGCAAACTTTGATGACTTGAAGCACGAGTATCCCTCTAGGACATTGGTACATGACCAAAGAATGGTTGGGACAATACACAAAATTCAGTGTAAAGGGGAGAAATGTTCATTAAAGGCAGGCCAGTAGATTTCTATGTTGAAAATACCTTTTTGGTGAAGTTAATGGTATTCAGGCAGGATTTTACTCTGAACGTAGATAATCTGTTTCTGACCTGGTTCCTCCAGCAATTGATTTATTTCTGTGGCACATGAAATGTCCTGGTGCATGGGTGGCTTTCTAGAGAGAGATTATTTCTCTGCATTTACGTTTTCATGATTTCTGTAGCAGATACCTTCGGTACTTAAATCATAATAATCGTGAACAGCAAGAGTCTCTGACTGAGCTCACCCTACTCATAAAATAAAATCCGTACAGATATTTTAAAATCCTGATGCGTTTGCCATATCCCTGCCACAAGCACAGACGTGATTGGAAAGAATTGAAGGACCAATATTTCAATGTAAAAGTTGTGACATTCTGCTCTCTGAATTACTGAGAAACGACTGTAAGTGACAAAATCACTCACGTAAAGTGTGAGCAGTTGGGGGGTGCCCTTGGGGTGGGTGGGTTGCAGCCAGAAATACCCGTATCCAGTACGAGACTTGTGCTGTGTCCCATCAGGCGTGAGGACTTGTGGGCGCACGTCTGCAGTGCCTTCTGTATGCAGCGTGTCCAAACCAAGAGTAACTCACTGTATTTTCATCAGCCAACTTAAATCTGTGGGCTATTAAGTGTTTGACATGGTTGTGGTTTTTTTTTTCTCAACACGCAGTGAACGGGTGATCTCTGACTTCCACTTGATGATGAGTGTGTGTTCTAGGAACGGTGGAACATGGGTTTTGTTCAGAGCCCTGGGTACACGAGCTCCATTGAACAACTTTATTTCACCAGCCTTTGAAAGCAGAGCTCTAACTTAAACTGTGAATTGCGAGGAAAAGCGAAACCGCTGAGGAAACATCTCGGTCTACTTTTGGTGTTGTGATAGAATCGTGATGTTTCTTTTTAAAGAGTAGTTTCATCAGAAATTAGTGCTTAGCTAAACTGAGAGAGATTCGGTGCTGCAAGCGATGAGTTCTGCTGCTTCTCCCCACTAACGTGCTGGGTATCTACAGAACTGGGCAATAATCACAAATGGGTTTTGTTTGTTTTCCTCAGGCAAAATACATCTCGCAGTGCATCGATGAGATCAAGCAGGAGCTGAAGCAGGACAACATTGCCGTGAAAGCAAACGCAGTCTGCAAACTCACCTACGTAAGTGCCGCGCTGGGGTACGATGGAATTGCAGCTTTGTTTTTGTCTCCTTGCTGCCCGGGAGCTGGGCTGCGCTCCCAGCGCCTGCTTTTCTAACCGCAGGCTGCGGGTGAAAGGGTTCCTGCAGGTCTGACGTCAGAGGCTGCGTGTTCCTCTTCTGGTCATTGTGCTGGCACTAGCACTGGGACAACTTTATTTTATTGCTATAGGTCAGGAAGTGAATCCGATTTAAAATAAATCTAGTTTTTAAAAAGTTGTTTTCAGCTGGACTTTCTTACCACGTAGTTGCATGAGCACTTGAGACTGGTGTTTGTTTCTCTTTGTGCAGTCCTTTGGCAAGAAGGAGAGGAGGGAAATGCTGTTAAAGAATTATTTCTATGGTCCTGTTCTAGTTTTTATTTAAACAAAAATAATCAGGAAATAAGCCCTTCACAATGATGCTTGTATAACTGCATATGTACTACACAGATTGTGGAAAACTTGCTTCTGGGGGAACTTCCAGACTTCTTTCCCTTGCTGCCAACACTGTAGAATGTAACATTACTCATGAACTTAAGATGTCTTACAGTATTATTTTTGGACTCTTCAACTTTGTGATGTATCTTGACCTATTAATTCTTGAGTCTCCTATTTCAGAAGTTTATCTTGGCTTCTCTGCTCGCAGTTACAGATGCTGGGTTATGACATCAGTTGGGCTGCTTTCAACATCATTGAAGTGATGAGCGCATCAAAGTTTACATTCAAAGTGAGTTCTCCATCTTCTACCAGCGCTAGCCAGGATGTGTCGTTTCTGTATCTCATGAAGCTGTTGGTACATTATCTTTTAGTTTGCTTTCTTCAACAGGGAAAGGAAATATATTGTATTGTTTTCATAGAATGGTTTGGGTTGGAAGGGACCTTAAAATTCATCGCATTCCAACCGCCCTGCCAGGGCAGGGACACCTCCCACTAGAGCAGGTTGCTCAAAGCCCGTCCAACCTGGCCTTGACCTGTGATGGAGCATCCACAGCCCCCCTGGGCAACCTGTGCCAGTGTCTCACCACCCTCAGACTGAAAAATTTCTTCCTAATTTCCCATCTAAATCTCCGCTCTTCCACTTTGAAGCCATCACCCCGTGTCCTATCACTACAGGCCCTTGTAGAAAGTCCCTCCCCAGCTTTCTTGTAGGCCCCCTTCAGATATTGGAAGGCCACAAGAAGGTCTCCCTGGAGTTTATGGTTTTATACTATATGGATGATACTTGCCCTGCTACTGTAGGCTTTTTCCACCTGATGTTTGACAGTAACTGTAAGATGTCTTCTGTGAAAACCCAGACTATTCTTACATGAAGACTACCTACGATTCCTAGTAGCGATTCCTATTTATTTTGTGATAGCTCTGTAATTTTTCTTGAAAGGTTTTGTTCATGCTCTGTGTGGCAGACCTTTTTCACCAGACAGGATGGAGTGTTACTTTGTAAGGAATAGTTTCCAGATTGGGGTTTAGTACCTGAAAGTCAGGAACCCAGACAGATGAAAGAGTCTCCGTTTCTCCTGCTGACAGTCCTACCTTATTTCTGCATCTTCATGGTCGCTGAACCTGAGTGTCCTAACAAAGTAGAGAAGGTGAAGCTCGTTGTATTGTCCTTAAGGTAGATTTATTATCACTGGAGACTGTCTGAGGTTATTCCTTCCTGATACAAGCCCCTTTGTCTAGATAACCCTGTCATACCTCTTCTGTTCTGCAAACCTCCTGCCTAATTGTTCAACAGTTTAATATTGCTTATGAAACTACCAGTTGTTATTCATCTAAACATCATCTAAACTTCAAAAAAGGAATTAATTTTTTACTTCCTCCCTTTCCACAGAGAATTGGTTACCTAGCTGCCTCTCAGTGCTTTCATGAAGGAACTGATGTCATTATGTTGACTACTAATCAGATCCGAAAGGTAAATTTCTTACATCGGTTCTTAAATTTTCCTCGCGCTGTCTCCCTACTTGTATTTTCAAAACCGTTCCCGGTATTTCTTTTCTAGGAATATAAAGGTGTCTAAGTAGAATTCTATTTACTTGGTTTAGAGTCTACTCTCATTGCACACACTGAAGGATTAATGAAATATTTAGGACCTGTCCACAGGCTTCCCTCTTGCTGTCTCCTGCCAGCTCTGTGTTTATTCATCACGGTGACCACAATAACCTCTGTTAATATTGCTGGTCTTTTAGGCAGCCCTTGTAAGACTGTAATGGGTTAGAAAAGTGTCCCCCGTTCCTCCAGTAAAAGGAGCAGTCACCTGGCTCCACAAAAATTCTGTTTGTGAGGGACTGTTTTCTCCCAGTAGTAACAAATCTTTTGATTTGTCTGGTATAATTATGTGTAAAAGTGGTGAAGAGTGTCTGTGAAGTTGTGTTCTGTATTGTCATAGTCATAGAACAGTTTAGGTTGGAATGGACCTTAAAAGGTCCACTAGTTCCAACCCCTGCCATGGCAGGGACACCTCGCACTAGACCAGGTTGCTCGAGGCCCCATCCAACCTGGCCTTGAACACCTCCAGGGAAGGGGATCCACAACTTCCCTGGGCAACCTGTGCCAGTGTCTCTCCACCCTTACAGTGAAGAGCCTACGCTTACCTATTTGTATTCTCCTGCCCCAAGCATCAAACCCATCTCAAATAAATGTCCATCACTAAGCAATCAGCAGGAACATCACCAACCTACCAAAAGAGCTTACTCAAGTATTTTACCACCTGGGACCACCCCACCACACCATTGGTGGAGCACTAGGATGAGCCAGTCTCCTGCATCCATCCACCCAGAGCCTTACAGGCACGTTTTCTGTTTTGGAGCCAGCAGCTTTCTTTATTTTACATTTGGGAATTAATTTCATTTTTTCCAATTTTATGTGAAAAGGGATTAAAGTAATTAGAAACTTCGCATGGTCCCTTGTCCTATCCCTGCTCCACCCCCCCCCATTAATCAGCTCTATTCAATTTCTGCCCAAGCCAGATAGCGGGAGAGGAGGAGAAGAAATGTTTCGAACATTCAGAGGAATTTGACATTTGTTATGGTAGGCTGGGTGACCTAAGAAGCAGAAATACAAACCAGATACAAATCTATTGTATATAATATCCCTGTAACAAATAAGAACATTAATAAAATAGGACAATGTTTCTATCAGATGAGAACAAAATGACTGGCAAAATATGGCACCTAGAGTTTCTGAGTCCAAATCAACTCCAAGGGCTAAATTTCAAAACCAAATGTACTTTAAGCTACAGGAAACTCTAGTACAAAAATACAAGTGAATAATACACAAATGTTACGGATTTCTGTAAATAGAATCACCAGTATTTCAAAATAACAGCTTTGTTTCAGAACAAGCCTACACACAAATGTAAAAGTGTTCAACTTCATTCTTCCAATTTCCACCTTCCTGACATGGAGAGAATTGGAAAGAGAGATGAAATTTTCACATGAAGACAGTGACTGAGATGGTCGGTCTTTTCCAAGCCTGAACTGAGGGATGCCAAATGAACTTCAAAGGGAGTAGCACAAGATGAAAGGGAGATGCTTACCTTGGTGGTCCTGCCTCAGGATAGCATCAACACTAACAGCTAAAAAAGGAATGGAAGAGTTATCGGAGGGGACATCAAGGGACAAAAACTCCCTGCTGGCAAGTTTTAAGTAAAAGCTAGCACTTCAGGAAGCCCCATTGCAGCAGACCTCTGCAGGCTAAGAGAACTTTTAGAGGAAATACCTGCCCATCCAGTGCTAGACTCCACCCTGCCGTACACAGTTACCCACTGCCTGAGATGAGAGACTGCACTAGGTGGAACTGAATTATGGCCTTGTCTGCCTATTGTGGTTTATGTAATTGATTTCTAGAAAATTATCACTATTGATAATATTGATTATCACTATTGAGCATTTGCCTTCTCACTGCCATTTAGCCTTAGATTCCCTGATCACATCAGGATCCAGAGGTTTGGGGACCTTTGTTATGTATTTTCATGAGTAAAGGGGAAAATCCACAGCCCTATGCGATTGCGTTTCATTACCAATCAACCAGCACAGTGAGAAACCAGGGGGGTTTTGACCCTATGTTGGATGAAACCATCACAGTGCCTAGATAATTATAGTGACACTACCAACAGCATCACAACCAAAATACACATTTAACACTTGGGATAAGATGCAAGTGCATGTTTCTACAAAGACGTGCTCTGCCCTCAGCTACACACCTGGCGCTGAACCTGAGCAACGCCTACACGGCAAAAACCATCGGGACTCTTGCAAGCGCAGAGATCTGGCTACACGCAGCTCTACACCTCCCCAGCCAGCAGCTCCTTGCAAACTTTTCCAGAGATTTGCCTTGACAGGAATATGGACCCAAGCATCTTTGTCAAGATTCAAGCTGGGTCCAAACGAGGATTTTTCCATTAATACCCTGTAAGTGTACACATGGACCGCCTGTCCTTATGAAAATACCTTCATAACATACTTCAGCAACAGTGAACATACAGTGGTATAGACATGAAATCAGTGACAGTGGACTTTCATGCCACCAGATGCTGTGAAAACATAGCCCTGGAAGCAGCAGTTACTCTACAGGACGGCCACCTTCCTCAATTTGCTTCCATCACAACTATCTTATTTCTAACTGTTGCAAGATTTCTCACTTGCAAGCTGCTGAGCAGCACATCATTATGCTGTACAAAGCCAACTTAAAAAGAATGTGCGACTCAGTTGCTACATGTAAAAAGACAGGTACTCCGTGTGCTGCTTTGGCAAAGAGAACAGAAAGTATCATTAATATGTTCAGTACAGCGTTCGAGCACATACCAGGGCTAATCTGCCCGGAATCCTAAGAATAAAGGGAAGTTCACCCTTTAAATGAAAACCATCTCATCCCCTTTGTTGCTTTAAAAGTGTTTGTTTAAAAGCCAATTGCTTGATATAGTGCCATATTGTGCTATTGATTATTAGGCAGAACCTCCCACCCCCTTCCAGCTGAAATTTTGCAGGAGTTCTGCTTTATAATCAATAGCATGCTCCACACTGTATGGACTTGACAGTGCAGCAGCTCTCCTCCAACGCCTCCAAGGACAGCTGCAAAAAATGAGAAGGCTACCTCCCGGAGCTATCTAAGGACCAGATCCAAACTTCATTGAATTCTATGGAAAAATTCCCACTGACTTCAATGGGCTTTGGATCAACCCCCTGCAGAGGAACACTTTTTAAAACAAACATTAGTGGAAAAAAAAAATCATTAGGACTAGAAAGCCTTTCATATTATCTACTGGATACATTTTAAAGCAAAAGGGTGGGAATGTGCTCTTTTCTTTTTACGAATGTGTAACTCCTGTTAATGTCAGGGAGAAGTCATGCAATCATGAGGTTGCAAAGGTTGAAAGAGAAGATGAAATATGGCGCAATATCTACAAAAACAACCTCTGCCTAGACCCATATTTCATTAGGAAGTTTTGAAAGAGATGAGTTAGCCACACAAAATTTTTAAAAATCTCACTGGAAAAAATATTTTTTAATCCTTGAATTGGTAAAGCACTTTGACAGTAAGTACAATCATATAAGTGTCTAAAATGCAAAGGAGAAAAGGAAAAAGTTATAATAAAAGAAATTACATTTTACATGAGCTTTTGATGAAAAATGTAATATCATGCAGATTTAAATATGATTAGCAGAAACATTCAGTTTGATTCCTGTGCAACAAAGCATGCATGGGGGCAGCGTAGAAATAATTCCTGGGTTTCTGCCTCTCCAAACACACTTCTACCTGGGACCAGATCAGACCAAGCTCACAGGCAGGTACATACACTACAGCCTTTAAAAGCATCCACCCAGAATCCTTCCAAAATGCAGCATTTCCCCTGCTCTGAAAGGGATGACAGCAAGGCTCAGCTTGCGTGGGTGTTTGTCTGAAACAAGTAAGCCTCTGACAGGCTATTATTTCTAGGATCAGGATCTGAGATTTACTACACATCCTTGCCCACTGCTGGACAGTTGTTTTGAAGCAAGACAGAGGTTCTCCCATTGGTAATCCCTCTACAAAAGTAGCACTATGCTGAAAAGATGCACATGCATTTGCTGGGCTTGGGTTACTCTTTTAATCTCAGCTTTAAGTTGCCCTGCAGATAGCACACAGGAAGGTGCTCGAGCTTGGTCATGAATGCTGGCTTGAGCTTGAGGAGAACACCTACAGAGTCCAGACACTGTCAGGACTACGGGGTGGATGGGCTTCAAGGTAGATTTGGCTCAAGATCCAACTGGGTGCAGGCACAAACTAACAAACTGACTTATCTGAAGCAAGCTCCATGCTGTGAGAAGCTTCTGCAAAGGCAATGTCCTCTGATTCTCCCCTTCATTCAATTATCTCCATGATCTAACCTTGCAGATTTAACTACACCTACATGAATATGGAAGTTTTAAAATATGTAGGTTCTGTAAGACCAGAAATCAAATTTCCTTTTCTCAGCAAAAATGAATAAATAAGAAAATCTTTTTTGGGGATAGAATGAAAGCGTCATATTGAGCCAAAGGTATTTTAAAAACAATATATTCTTTAAGAATGAAAAACATTATTAGAAGTAAAGAAAGTAAGTTTCATTTAGATAAATATTAAAACGTTTCCTTTAAACTTCCCTGAGATTTTTGTCCTTCTACTCAGCCCAAACTACCATCTGAATTTCATCCAGACTTGCAAATAATTTCAATAACCAGAAAACTAGATTACCATTTCTCTTCTGGGATAGCTGAGAATAATCTTGCCTGAAAATGAAAATAATTCTAACTGGAACACCACGAAAGAATATGTCATGCTCCGGACTAAAATCACTGCATGGGACATTTCAGTTGCCTTTGTGAGTATGTGTTTGTGCACACACGTGTGTTTTGGTTCTGGGAACTCAGACAGAATCCTTTCAGCTCTTTAGCTTCCAAAAATTTGTGACAAACATAGCAATATTTAAGGACAAGAATATTTCTTTTAATATAATTACTTAATGATACTAATGAAATGATCAAAGAAGTTCCAGAATCTGGAAATTCATTCCAATGCTGACATTAAAAAAAATAATTGGTCATGTTTTAGCACTTTCTTCGCAGTTATGCCCCAGGGATTCACTCACTGCCCACAACAATTTGAAAACCATACTTCTGGGGAACAGGATGATATAACCATAAAATTACACTAGAGATAAGATTTAATTATCATTCTCACCTTTCCAACACCTTTCAAGAAGTAATCCTTAAAAGCTTTGCAAGTAAGAATATTACAATTAAAATGATAGCATGCAACAGTGATATTAAAAGAAAGACAAACTGCTGTATAGGTTTTACAGGAGCTTAAGTTCAACAGCTTTATTCAAAAATATTACAAGTGATACTGTCTGATGGATTTTAGATATTCACTGTGGGCCAGAGGATGTTAGAGCAAAATAAAACAAACTGACATTACACCCTAAGAGATCTTTTCATTTGCTTCAGACATGAAGCTGGAGAAAGCTACCACAACTATGGTCGATGGACCATCACAGAGGAAGAATCATGTTCTCAGCTGGTTTCGTTTCAGTGCTGTTGGACTCACAATGAAAACACCACTGCGGAACAGCCCTACTCTGTGGTACTAAATCCCACCTTCTCCCTTTTTTCCTTCTCCTTCTTCCCCTCTGCTCCGTGCTCAGAAGTCTATTGACAGTAAAATAGGAAACAGGAGGCTGAACACTGGACTGCAACATCAACTCCACCAGCAGCTGACTTGACCTTATGCTCCTAGCCGGGGCAGTAGCTGTCACCCCTGCAAGATACTTCTTTGGAATTTGTATCTGAGGCAGAGCCCAAGCAATCTCTGTTTGGGAGATGTCAGGCACAAGGGGAGAAAGCCCAGGAGAGGACAGTCAGTCCTATGAGGCTGCCAGCATCTCAGAAGGGTTGAAATCTTATGCCATGGCTGCCATTTTGCTCTCTTACTGTCTCAGTGAATGTGTAAATCACTCTCCAAATGTGCATGCAATGCCTGTAGGCAAGACGCACCTCAGCAGAGGGGAAAGGGAAGCATAGCCTTAGGCACATAGACTGCAGCACATATTACTTCCCCAGCATATAAAAATAACTGGTCAGCTGGACCTTCCAGACAAAGGGTGGGTGTGCTCGGCACATACCCAACGAGCTAGAGAACTGAAATTATGTTAATTGCGACAGCCAGGAGCTCTAAGTTGTGTTCCTAAGAAGTCAGCAGTCCTTACAGTAGATATTTTACTTCTGGTGGTTGCCTGCCCAAAGCATGCAGAGACCCTCTCAACTTATTATGAGCAGATTTAGAAAGACAAACCTACAAGTTGCTGGGGATTCCCTTAAAACAAGTGTGTAGGGGCTCCCCAAACCAGAGGCTAAATGACTATTTTCATTAAACTGGGGCAGGGGAATAGGTAGGTCTTGGTTTTTAACCAAAGGATGCAATCTGTTCATAAATATTCCCAAAAACCTCCCAAAAAGAAAGGCTAATCCTTCATTAATGCTCATGTATGGAAGGGAAGAGCAGGTTCTCCCTTGTTGCTTAGACCCTGAGCAGAAGGGAAAGAGCATCTTCCAACTCAATGGGTTACCAGGAAAAGCCGTATTTCATTGTTTAGTGCCAACTAATTTATCAAGGTCAATCAAACCAAGACTTCCCTCTCTCTTTCCAGAGCAAAGAAAAAGCAAACCAAAATCATTACATTTTTAATACACTTCCAAATAGACACTTTCCTTTTATTGTTTCTGAAGCCCACCAAATCCAGCTAGTGCTGTTTTTAAAACTCCTACGAAGAACATAAGACTGTTTATTGAATTCAGAAATCAAATCACTGCAAAGAATATTTTACATTAAAGCCAACCACCACATCCTTCTGAAGCAACACAAATGCCTTCAAGGGAAGATGGAAAATGTAAATCACTGGAAACCCTCGATACCCAATAAATCACTGGGAAGCTGGCCTGGGTTTCAGTGCTGAACAGAAGTAAAGCAAAAGAGTTTCAGAGTCCAGCAAAGACAGAAAGAAAGCGCTCATTGTATTGGGAATGTTACATGATCCGTATTGGACCTTTGTGCATCATGCTGGGATGAAGAATTTACACGGATGCAAGGAAGTAGGAGGTGTTAAAACGGGAACAGCACTAGAGTTTGTACAAGTGTTGCCAGTATTAGAATAATGTTTATCAGTTTATAGTATTTGACTTAGCATAGCTCAAGGGAGGACTGAGAGATAACAACAGTCCAAAACATGTTCCTTTACCTGAGAAACCGGGAGGAGGTCTAAATTCTCCACTTGAAAGGAAGCCTAGTTAACTTTATCTTGTATATCTGAGCTCCAGCTGGGGAGACAAGTTCACTGGGGGTTATAATAATAACAATGCATGTGTAAACATTTTGACTACTGCATATGCTGAAACATCAGAGAAGGAATATTGTGTTGTGGAGAAGGTTTACTGCATCAACTCCCATTCAGCCCAATTCTTTGGAAGGTGATTAAAGTCAGGCACTCACTTAACCACTTTTATGATAGGAAACTAAGGAGTTCCCAAACACATCGAAAGACTTGGTCAAATTGGCTGTACTGCTTTTCTGAAACCAATAGAGCTAGGCTGGTTTGTATCAACCCAAGAGCTAACTGTCCATGATTCGTTCCTCTACACCAGCACAAAGCAGGGACACAGCACAAACAAAATATTCATCTTCTGTGCTGCAGAACTGGTCAACAAGAACCCCGGTGAAGTTAATGGAAAGAACAGCAAATACTTGACTAATTCCAGAAATGAGTTACTTGGAGTGGACACACATGAGGATGAATGAAACTTGGATTCCGCCACCTCCTTTGCAACAGCAGGGTCACACATTCATACAAGGCTCAATCATCTGCCAGCCACCACAGCCAGAAAGCTAGATTTCATCTACACGCACTTGCAGATGGAACAATATTTCTGTGCAAAATAAAATAGGCTGTGACTCTTCAACCTGGCAAGAAAAATTACTTTGGACGTGATAAGAGTCTGAACAACTGTATGTAGCCTCCAGAGGACAGGAGAGACTTAACCACATTGTCCAGTACTGGAGCAAAGGGTCGTCAAAGGAAGACTGTGGTAGCAAAATTCAAAACAAACCAAAGGAGGTCTAACACTTTTGTTTTACGAAGAGCCACCTGGAGAAATCCTTAGCAAAGGGTGCTGGGATTACAAAAGATTTACCAGGGTTCAAGGTGAAAACCTCACAAGTACCTAGAGGAGAGAGATCTGCTGGGGGCTAGTGACTAGACAATCCTACACAAGGTTCAGGAAATCCGTTGGTAGGAAAGTACTAGAGGACTGGGAGAGTATTGGAAAGGAAGTATCATACACATTTAATCTTCTCCAAGCATCCATTTACAGCTATTGTTGAGAACAGGATGCTGGATTTGCTGAACCTTTGGTCTGCAGAAGTACAGTGGCTCCAATTCTGTTGGTATTTCTGTTGAGATTCTGCTTGTTACTTAGTTTATCTTTAAATAGGAAAATACAGAGATAGAAAGCTGAAAACCGGAGAAAGATGGTGAACAACACCCAGTAAAAAGGAGCAGAGGACATTAACATTTAATATGGAGCCATTACATGTAAGTAATTTAATTGAAAAGATGGTGAGGGTCCCAGAAGTAATTTTAATGTGTGCTATGCACTGCTGAGGTTAACAGGAATTGCAAATATTCACACAGGACTGTTGGCCCCGAGCCTATTTTAATCACTGAGAGTTAGCACCGAGTCCACGGCAATCAGAATTTAGGTCTTTGGTCATCAGGGCTGCTGCAGAGAAGCTTGGGAGCTACTGAAACTACAAATCTAGGAGAGGTATTAACATGAGAATTACAGTATTTTCACGCACTCCAAATGAAGCACTCTCTTTTAAAAGCACTGTTCCACAAAAAGCTGGGTTAGACCAGCTGTGGAGAAACAGATGCAACAGAACTGTTCTGACAAAGGTGCTCTGGGATAAACATCCCTATGTCAAATAGATCATTTATATGGCCCACAAAACTTCACAATCAAAGTTCAGAAGTCTTGTTTTCAGACAGATAAACTTTGGATTATGCATGTGAATACATGCTGTAATATCTACCTGAGTGGTAAATTCATCCCTGCTGTAAATCTTTGAATCAAGGATTATTTTCCACCCTGCTACAGACATAGCTTTATGGCCAGAAAACAAATCTGACAGAGGGTCACTTGCCAACTGATCTTAAAAAGTTCCATTTCTTTGATTAAACACATCTACTTCTGCAGAGTTCAGTAAATGCGTGAATGGAACATCTGACGAGCTGTTGGCAGTGCATTTATTTCTACAACACTCTGTAAATCTTCTTGTCTAGGCTGCCTCTATCCTCACATTTTCTTGTCTCTATTACTGTTCTTCACAGCAAGTCTGTGCCCTTCTCAGGCACCCAGACATTTGGTGGCTGCTTACAGACCGTCAGCTGATGACCTTTACTTCTGTGTGAGACGTGCAATGATTGCTCAGAAATGCACTGCCTGTTGTGTCATATTGCTTAAATATTTTTAGGTGCTCAACTATGAACTTTCAAGGAGTACCTCTGACATCCAGATACCTGATACAGCATTGACATTGCTAGAAAGGAGGACAGAAGGGGAGTAGAGGTGAAGTATATCTCTAATCTATCAAAAAGTCTGAGGAAGTCAGTCAAGGGGGCAGATGAAGTTTTCTAGGGAGCTACTTTTCACTGTCACCTGAATTTCCTGACAAGAAGATACACCCCTAATGAAAAATGCCACATTGTCATCATGATCTTACTTAGAAACAAATAAAACAGCAAATTAAGCAAGACAGCTTAAATGTGAAAAATTGGCCTCTGGCCCTGAAATTCCAGGTGTATTTCCAGCAGGAAGAAGTAAAGCCACCAACAAAGGAGGAGAAATTTTCCTTTAAGCTTAAATAGACAATAGGATCTACAGAGCAACGTATGCCAGTGGCTCGTGGTATAAGAAGAGGAATTATGATTTGCCAGCCCAACATAAAGTCAGGGAAGAGCAAAACCATAACACACTGGTTGGTACAAAGTGTAGCACATTTCACCATAGCAGAGACCTGGAGGAAGATGGTTCAAATGCTCTTGACAAATCAGAGAGACAGGAAAGAATAGGGCAAAATTAAACAGGGACAAGTATAAAGTGATGTTGAAGCGTTCAACTGCTCAAACACAGGAAGCATGTGGCTAAACAGCAGCTCTCTGGAAACATGTTTAAGGGTTACTAGATCAGAGCCAGCATAGCTCTGCTGTCGAGAAAAAAGAAAACATAATCCTGGAATAGATAAACAGGGTATACAGGCTGCAAAACACACAGAATATCTCCCCTGCTCTCTGCCAGGTCAATAACGCTTCAAATGAGCACTGTATCCATTTCAAGAAACAAGTGGAGCTAGTGAGAAGAAATGCAGAGAGCAACAAAAATAATCAGTCTAGGAAACAGCCTATAATGAAAGCTTAAAATAATGAGATTTGTTTAGTGTAAGGAAGAAAAGAAGGACCAAGAAAACAAACAAACAAAAAAACCACAAACCCATGTTCTTATAGAACACACCTACGGCACGGTGGAAGAGAAGCATTTCTTCTCGTCCAGAGTAGACGCAACTGAGCAGCAGTGGGATGAAGTTTCTAGGAGGCTCAAGACTCGTTTACAAAAAGTAAGAACTATAGCAAATACCATTAAGAACTGCCCTGAGGAGCTATGGAACCTCCAGCTCTGACTGCCCCTCAGAATGGGTTGGGGAAAATATGCCACAAGAATCATCCATCCATCCTACCTGGATTGCTGTAACTCCACACACGCAGGAGCGACAGCTTCCAGCCCAATTTTTAATGGATTCTGTATTCAGTGGAATTAGAGGGGAATCCCTTGGAAGTGAGAGGAAGAGATTCACTGCTTTCTCTACAACACAATTCACATTTCCTCCTCTTTTAGGTCATCCATAGCTTCCCATTCAGGGAACATTCTGGGTTGGAAAAGATCAGTAACAGCCACTGATCATCATTTATTTTCATAAGTACAGAGCCTGGCTTGGCACATACATAGAAAACGTAAAAACATTTCAAACCTGAATGTTTCATGCATTCTGCGTCTGCATCCCATCTAGATGGTCAATTACATTCTGAGGCCCTTCCTTAAAGATTTGAGAAACGGCAGAGTAATTAAGGACTGATCTAGTTTTGTGCTAACGGCTTCACAGGCCCACATAAGCTCCTCTGCCTTGTGCTCCACCATGCCTCAGCCCCACACTTCCACCCTTGGAGTTATCATGGGCATCCTCACACAGCCCTGCACTGGGCTGCTCATAAACACCTCTCTGGTTAGGAGCTTTCCTCTTCATAGCTGAGGCAGACGTGCTATTAAAAAGGATCTCTGCTGCCCTCTTTCACCAATTAGTCCACTGAATACGACAGAGCAGAGAGAGAGACTGAAGCCAGCACTTTGGGGAGGAAAGTAATAATGTTGGAGAGACATCAGGCCCTCAAGTGGAGATGGCTAGAGAGGACTGATGAGAGACCCAGGGCTTACAGAAGTTACCCCTGCCACAGAATCAAACTTAAACTGAAAACAAGCTTAGACCAGGATTTCTTCTATTCTGCTGGTCTGAATCCTGGTAAAAGTCCTTCCAAATTCAGTAGCTTCACTCACTGCTAGACCCAACCCCAAAAAGGGAGCAAGAGCAGTTAGTTTCACTTCCCTGATGATTTGATCAGTGATGTGCAAGGGGATCAGCAAAAGCCAATCCTAGAACTAGGATCTCAGCTGGAAAACAGAGCAGTCAGGAAAATGAGGATTAACATCACCCATTTTAAAGAAAAAAAAAAGTGGTCATCAGAGCCTAGTATACCACTGTTGCTAGTAAATAATTCACCGACATGATTGTGCCTGGGGCATAAGTTCAGACCCTTACTGTAGCAACCTTAACATCAATTACGAGCAGTAACAAACACTCACAAGAAGGAACTTTTGCATTCAACCTATTGCCTTCACTGTCAATTTAGCAGCAGTACCAGAAGGATCATTGTCTGCACATATTAGGACCAACCTATCCAAAGCCCATGAGAACTTGTTCAGCGCTAGGCAACTGGGCAATAAAATGCCAATAAATGCAACATAATGCAATTACAACAAACTCACAACACATCCATGTCTGGAGTACTATGCGTAGTTCTTATCACCCCACCTGGAACAGAACACAACAGAACTGGGGAGGAACAAAGAAGGGAGATCAGCTTCTCATCGCAGGAGACACTCAGGGTAGGGAGCAGGAAAACAGCTATGTAGAGAAGACATAGCAATGAGACCTTTAAAATCACTAAGAAGATACAGGTAAATATGCGAGACATTATTTTTCACGACTGAGCTCCAGGACACCCAAAAACATCAGGCAGATTAAAATCCTAGCAAAAAGAGTAAGATTTCAACAGCTCTCGACTAAACTGAGGAAGGCACTGCAAAAGGATGTTATGAAGATAACGAAGAGTTGGGAGAAAAAAAGATCAGATTCTTCAAGAATAATGTGTTAGTGGTTATTCAACATGACAGTCCAAATGTAAAGTATAAGGTCAAATTGTCCATTACACTGAGATTCTGAGCACTGCAGAGAACACATGGCGGTGGGGGTGGAAAAATCAGGAATGCACAGTTTGCTCGACCTTCTGCAGGGAGTACCTGAACGTCTCCTCAAATTTTCCCAGCCACAACATCTAGAATTTGGGGAGAATCAAAGTCCTGACTGCTCCATATATGTCATCTTCTGTTGGTTATGATATGGGCTGAGACAATAGGCAACACTGTGGCTCCACAGGGAATTGTTTGATGGGAATCTCCAGCAGTTTCAGTAAGCAGAAAGAAGTGGACTGAGCAGATCATAGAATTCCAATCCAGCAGTTTAACTAACCCACCTTTGCTCTTTCTGTCACTATCTCCAAGCACAAAACACCAGTTGGACTTGGCTGCTGGTTTTAATTTAAAGTATATACAGATTTTGCTGAACATCATCAAGCAAGGCTTTGAAAGAGAGACGAAAAAACACCTTCTATTAGTCACACTTTAAAAGCTGTTTATCTTTAAATAGGTCTGGAACGCTGTCAGCTTCAGCACCTAAACAACTCTTGTGGGCTAGGGCAGGTTACTTGCCAACCCTCGAGAAAACACAGTAACGCCTAGACTTCACTCCTAACTTTGTATGTTACTAAATATGATCTACCACTACAGAAAGCATCCTGCATGAGGTAGCTTAGCTGATGCAGTCTGACAGTGCTTTACCCTAAAGAATATCCAAAAAAGTACCTAAGAGTCTCAGGACAGCCACAAACACACCCAAGGTCTAGCTGAACTACAGCCATTGCAATGTCTGAAAGTGACGTGACAAAGTCTGGTTAAAAAGAAAACAAAACCAAACTGATTTATCTTCTCTTTGGCATGGAATAGCCAAAGACATTCTGATCCAGTACCTCAAGGTAAATTCAGGATATCCCTGCATCTCCTGGTTGGTGATACAAGGTCAACACCTCCTCACTGGCTCCTCTCCTGCATCGCAGAAGCCAAGGGCGGTTACTGCAGAGCCAGCTTTGTGCCACCCGAGGACCTCCCTGAAAAGTCATGGCTGTGACAGTCTTTCATGCCTGACACTCTGAAGCCTAAAGTTTGAGCAAGAGCTCACTTGGCTTGGGGCTGGAAGGCAGAAAGACACGATCATCTCAATTAGGAAAATCTAACATACCCGGCAAGAAATAACATTGCAGTCCAGCCTTCAAAACAGATTTTTCAAGGGAGAAGAAGTAAAACTGTCATGAATCAGTAGGAGAAATATGACTTTAAAGCCCTAACAAAGAGGAACAGATGGGAGAAGAGCAAGTGCTCAGAAACTTGAACTGGAATAGCTGTCTCTTAATAAAACCTCTCCAAATATGAAAGATCCTCAGACATCTGCAATTAAATCCCCTATTAATCCCAACTATATTTTAAAGGCAGTTGAGCCAGGCTACTAATCGTGCTATTGACAGACTGAAAACGAAAGCAGGACAGAGATGGTGAAATAGAAAAGAGCCAAAATACAAACTTAAAACCCAGGGTGAGGGGGTTGTTTTTTCCACCTTTGTCTACACATAATTAAGATCCTTCAGTAGGTTTTCCATCTCTAGGTGCTGGAGGGTGTTAGGACTTCAGTGTTTCTGACTCACCCTGATTTCTTACATGCTCACAGAAATGAAGATAGGGAAAATATCACCACTTCTCTATTATGGAAACCTTGCAATTAATAATTGAGAATCTTTTTATCTCTCTCTCCCTTTTTCTTTCAGAACTAGAGTGCTCTCTTCAGCTTGTTAAGCTTAGTTCACTCCCACTGATAATTCACTAGAGATCATAATTTATGGACAATTGAAGCTGCAGAAACATCTCTTAGAAGGAATAGAGCAGATCCATAGCAACAATTCTTCAGGGGAATATTAATCCCCAGCTTTATGTAGTGCTAAGTGTACAATAGTAATCAGAACTTGAGTAGAAGCTGCTAATCATTGAGGGAAAAGGCTGTATAAAGAATTCATAATGGAATTAGCCTGCGGCAAACAAAGAAAGACAAAATTAAATCAGCCATCAAATTGCACCAAGGAATTTTAATTTACAGGTTAATGTAGGATTATGTAACTAATCACAGCTAACATTTTCAATGAACAACCAATAAAATTCTGCTCTTTTTTTATTCCTGCTAATGGTATTTCAATAACACACTTTTATCACCATATAATGCGTTAAGAATCATTTTCAAAAATTCTAAAAATCTTCCAAAAAGCATTATGACTGAGCAATCAATGCAAAATGCTGGCTTTAAGTTAATTAGCATAAATATACATCTAGATGATCTACTGTTTGGTTCAAACCAATACAATAAAGTTCCTTTGAGTCTGCATAGGACAGATTTACATAACCAAATGTGCATAACTGCAGCTTTAAAATATATGCATGACTTCCAAAGAGGGAGATACCGCAATACGAAAAGCCTCCAAATTAAATAAGTCAAACAACTTCTGAGTACTAAAGTGCATCAGCTAATTCTAAACAAAACCCTTAGTATAGATTTTTATATCAATACAGCATATATATCCTATGACATACGCACAAAGGATTGCTCTAACAGAGTTTGCGCTGTTTATAATATGAACATCATAAAAAAGAATAAGGTTTCTGGGATAAAAAGTTGATTTACCTCCCCTTGAGAAAAAAGAGAGACCTTGTATTTGACCCAGTTATATTTTGATATTGGCCAACGCAAGGAGATTAGAGAAAGACAGAAAGAAAGAAAAAGGAAAACCTCTCTATTCTAAACATGTACTTAAAGACCACTAGTTAACGTATGCAAATACATAGGAAAGAGTCACACAACTCTGCACATTTTTAAAGGGAAACTCCAAAAATCACACTGTACGCTTCAAAACACATCAGCTTAATCAAAAAGATATTTTTTGCAACATATGGCAGCATGAAAATTTTTATAAATGGAGTAAAAAGCACTTTCATAAGCTTTACTTCACTTAAGAGGAATGCTGGGAAGAAAGGCAACAGCATTCTTCTTGCATATGTTTTTCTTGTTCTGAACAATGTGGGAAAACCTCATTTTACTTTAATCTAACAGTTCATTTTATAGAAGCAGCAACATTCTGCCCATTTATTAGCATAGAGGGTTTGGGGTTGCGGGTTGCTTTTTTCTTTTCCTTCCTTTTATAAAGTCTAATTTTAAGATGCACACTTCCAAAAAACATTATGGTGTCAATTGCACTACCCTTCAGCAATCCTGTAATAACTTTATTCAACCATTTCTAATTATAATTATATTTTCAATTCCTTTTAGCTATAGAAACTCTTTATCAATCAGAGCACAAGACAGAAAATTACTTTATTACAGCTACAGCTCGTTAGTCTGAGTGCTCTTAATGAAGCAGCCTCATAATCAGATGAAAATCATGCTGAAGAAAACTTGCATCATTAGTCTGGGCCTTAATTACCAAGAAATATAGTCACTAACAATGATACTCCATTTCATGATACGGTGCATGCACCTTCTACAGTACTTGCAATTAATAATTCCGCAGACTGCTACAGAATCTTTCTATTTATTCATAACAATGGAGGGGAAAAAATTCTAAATTTAATTGAGCGGCTCCGAATGCACTCTCTCACTCTCTCCTGCTCAGATTAAAATGTCAAAAGGCTAATATTCTATCTTACAATAATTCATCATTTTAATTACATATTTTATGTATGTGAAATGTCCTCCTCTTTTTTCTCATCTTGATCATTTAGGGCGACATTTTGGGGGGACATGCAGACAGGAAAAATCTCTCCATGTGTGTAGGTGGCCCGCGCCACACAGAGCAGCGATGAACAGAAGCAAAAAGCATTTATTTTCACTGTGAGTGAACAAGGTCCATGTTGGATAAGCTCTGGACATAAGCGCAAGACGTTCATTTAAATTAACGATGCCCTTCATCCAATACACTTATCAGTAAGGTTGGAAAGATTCTTGAGCGAGGAATACATTGATCCCTAAAATCCTTTATGAATATGATCCATCATAGCATTAGTAACTTCTCTACACAAGCCTCTTCTAATCCACTGCATTTTCTGTACGCTTTCACACTGAATGTGCTCCTCTTAACTCTCCAGTAAGATTCCTGCACACGAAAGCATCAGGAAACGCAGTTAGTGAGTCCCCTTCGTCCAGCTAATGAACTCGCTAAAAGATCAGATCACAATCCTGAACAACAAACACCTGGAGTGTATTTCACTCTAATTTGCATCATGGAAAATGATTCCACAGACATCAGTGGGAACATCCGCAGTTCGCCGTGGTGTCCCAGAGATCTGTACCTGCTCCAGCTTTCTCCCTCTTGTGCCTCTTCGTCACTGAACCAAGACGGGCTCCCAAGGGCAATAACGAACGCAGCTTTCCAGCAGAGTAACCAATGCAGCGAGGGGGTCCTGCTGCATCGCCGGCTGCAAAGCTGTGCATCATAAACTGTGGATCCCACTCGACATCACAGTAGTTTGACATCAAAATATTTGACACCATGATTTCTGCAAACTGCGCAGTCCTTGGCTGCGCAGCTGCTATTTGAGTAAGTCACATTACAGAAGAAAGGTATCGCTCTGGAGTTAAGTTACCAAGCCTGTGATTAATCTCAAGGGCATAAGCTAAATAACTCCCTTGTACCATTGAATTTTCTAGCGCTCACACGGTGCTGTGCTTTCACGCAAGCGTTTCAAACAATAACTAGCCATTAGACAGGCTGGATGAACTTGCTGTAAGGATATTCAGCATACACTGCTTTCCAACACTGCGCTCCACAAGGCATCCTCATCGCGGCCTCTGCTAAATGATCTGCTGCATCTTGCCATGATCTCTGGCAAATCATTTTTTGCCTTTTAAAGCTCTTTACGTCCCCTCCCGAAACAGAAAGTAAGAAACTCCCTTCTCTGTTTTTGCTGCTTCGTGTATGTGGCACAGCTGAAGGCTACTCAGCAAGAGAAGGCAAAATGAAAATCAGCCTTAAGTTCTATAAAACAAATGTGTAAGTAGTGAGAATAAATAAATAAATAAAATGGCTTTCTGCCCAGTCTTTCCTCTCCAACCACTCCTATTTTCCTTTCCTCCTGCCACGCCTCAGTATTTTTTTTCGGAGAACTTTTTTTACGTAGTCGCTTCAAGAATTTGCATCTGGCACCAGCAGCCAATGGAGACAGGAGACTGACAAGATGGACTGTTGTGGTAATTCCTATGTTCCTACTACATTCCTAAGCTGTGCTTTTTGGCATCGGACATGGCAAAAAAAAAGAGCATATTTAGAAACGTGACAACTGGAAAAAATATTCTTAAACCTTGCAGTGCCTTCTAAAGTTGCAGAATAAAATTAATTTATAGTATGACTATAGCTGGCCAAAAACCATGGGCTCGCAGTAAACCAAATGGGGTAAAAACCTGGCTTTGAAAGAGATTCTGAGGTTTTGGCTCTGTCCAACAAGTACACTTACAAACTTATTGTATAACTTACTGGCAAGAGAGCAGCATCAGACTGACCTCCACTTGCATCACAGAAATTACACATTCATTGTCTTTGAGAGGAAAATGTTCTTATGGTACCATATTAATATCCTTTGTGGGTTGGGTCATGAATCAGCATTGGCAGCCGCCTCTGAAGCAGTCTGCCTGCCAGCCTTCCCAGCTGGAAAACTGGTAACGCAGGAGAGATGTATACATAAGGGAAGCGATGGTTTCCCAATTCCGAATTGATTTGTACATGAACCCGCTCGAGTTTAAAGCGCCCTGCTGTGCCAAAAACTGGATCCAACAAATATATATAATATTAAGCGCTTACTGCGTGTTTTCAACGGCAGCGAGCCCGGTTTCTGCGCACCTCCGGCCCACGCCGCCAGGCCTGCGCGGCAGCTCTCGCCTCACCGCCCTTCGCAGGGGGTGAAACCTCCACAGGGTGGAAAAATGGGTCGGTTTGGCCAAAATATGGATTTATTAATTTTTTTATCCGCTTTTTTTTTGCGGCCTGCCAATAAGGGAGGGTGCCTGTGGGGAGAAGGAGGAGGGACGGTGTTCCTAGCCGGACCCCAGCGCCGGGGGGCAGCCTCTTGGCCCGCTGTGGGCCCCGGGGGCCGGGGACGCTCCCTCCCGCCCGAGGCCGCCGCCGCCCCGCCGTGCCTGGGGGCTCGGCGCCCTCTGCTGGCCGCCGGCCGCGCCGGCCGGAACCCGGAGCCGCGGGTTCGAGCCCCGGCGCCGCTGCCCGCACAGGGGGAGCAGGCCCTGGTGTCATCCCCCCACAGCGCAACCACGCCGGCCGTCCTGCGCCCACGTCCCGCAAGGCCCTGCCGTCGTGTAGCCGGCCCTCCGGCAGTGCTCACAGTGCGAGCTGAATTAATCCTTCCGGAATAATTGATAATAAAAAGTAATAAAGCACCACACTGTCACTCGGGTTGCAGCGCATGGCGGGAAGGGGATCATGGCTAGGATGGAGCCTGGGTGGCAGGGCTGGTGGGACCATGTGTGGCAGGGCTGGAGCCTGGAAACCCTCCCAGTCCATCCCTCAAGTATTGTGCTGGGGACCGGTTTGTTGAGGGTCCCGGTGGCTCAGGGTGATGGTGCCACAGCCATCAGGGGTTATGCTCTTTGGCATGTCAGTCACTGACTGCCAGACCTTCTGGCCTTAAACCAGGACACACATTCACCAACACAAGGAGTATTGTATTTTACCTGTCCATGTGCTTCTGCTGTCCATTCTTGGCTTCCTGGTGCACATCCCTGAACTACAGCTTGGTGATTAGATCAGTCTAGGTTAGAACTTCATTGCATTTTATCTTCTCAGTTCTTCTTCCAAATGACAGTATTTGCTTGCTCCTCCTCTTCTTCCTCAGAAGGATTTGTCCCCATCTTAGAAACTAAGCCTCCAAGCAGAAAAATGAGATTAGCCTGGCAAAGTCCTGGGTTTGGTAGATGCGGAATAGCTGTGGTTTCCCAAATGCATGTAAATCCAACCTGTAGGTATGAGCCACTCCTCTGAGCTGCCATCCAACTGCTCCAAATGAGCACCACGCTGCCCATGTTCCTTGGCTGTGCACCCTCCTCGGCTGCACTCTGTGTGAGCAGCCAGGAGAGAAGCTCCAGCAAAAAGCAAGGAAGCTCCAAACATGGAGCCAGCAGACTGCTGCAGCAGTGTGCAAGACAATTTTTCCTCAAGTAAAGACATGCCAAGTCTCCTGGTTCCCTGTGCCTCTTGCTGAAATTGCCTGCTATAAAATCCAGGTGGAGTGTAAAATGCAGTTTTAAAAAAAGACTAAACCAAGACAGATTTCCTGACTTTTCCTTTGGTAATCAGGTTAATACCAAGTTAGGCTGCACAGCATCCTTGTTAAGCAGAGATTACAGGCATGGGGCATGGTCTGTATAGATGGGGAACAACAGGCAGCTGAGCTAAGAGACAACATAATGGTGACATTTGGCTTGGCAAAGCGGCCAGACATGAGACATCATGCAGCAACTGGAGCACAGCTACACTATGTGATAGTCTTCAGTCATGGTATAGATACAACCCACTTCCACAACTCGTTACATCTTTAACGGAAGTACATTCACATGAGATAACTGCACTTCTTGCATAAATATGATTCTCATCCTCATTCTAGCTTTGCACCTTCACCTCAAGGCACTCCTGCCCACTGTAACACTGCAGGAGATCCTCCAAGGCCCAGGCAGGGGAAAGGCAGGCCTGGAGGCGTCCCTAGGTCTGCCCAGCTCTGAGGGAACTCTCAGTAGAAGTGCCTTCACAGGGCAGAGTGCATGGCTCCTCTCTTCTGCCTCCTCCCGGTTGCGTCCGTGGACACTTAGGCCATCAGAATTAACAGAGTTGCAACAGAGAAGTGCAAAAGCCAATTCACCTTCACCGATCCCCAACTTGGCTGTCACAAGACACCTGCAAGAGGCATGGCACTGAGGTGTTCCCACCTGGCCAAAAAGACCATCCATCACCCACAAGGGAGAGAGTTTATTCTCCTCCTATGCCATCATTCCCCACCTCTTCTCCTGCATGCGAGCAAGACTAAACATTTCTTTTCCCCCTACATATGCTGGGAGTAAGAAACCATGGGGGTTTCCTTTTTTGGTGGCGGTGAGGTATTCCTTTTGTTTGTATTTTTGACAAAGCCAGTGGGCACAGGATGAGGCAAGCCCGTGCAAGCATGCAGCAAATACTGCTGTGAGCGCCCAACAGCCCAAGTGGCGCGTTGCCTGGGGGCACTGACGAAATACTCGGGGCTTCTGCTCAACTGCACAAAAATGCCCTTGAAATTGCTGGGTCGAGAGGAAAGGTGAGGTGCAGGAGGAGGCAAATGACAGACAGACAGCAAAATCTTAAAATACCAGCCAAAAGTCATGACTCCTTCTGTTTCTACACCCATTCCCGTGACCCAGCAAGGCCACCTCACACCCTTCCAACGGCCCAGGATGAAGTTAGGCAATATTGCAAGCTTATCAGCTCTTCCTTCACAAGCATCTGCAGAACTAGACCCCAACCTGTATCTTCAAAGCACTTTCAAGACTCTCGGCCGTATGAAAACAGTCAGGAGCAGTTTTTTGTTGCTATTGAACAATTTTTTTCTTTCTTTCTTTCCCCCTTTTTGTACAATGATGTGGTTTATATTATTTGCTCAATGGGATCACTGCCTTTTCACTGAAGAGTCCATCTTAAATATCAACACAGGTTGGTATTTTAAGAGTTATTTAAAATGTCACCAGTCACAGAATGTTTAATTATTGCAAACATCTTTCAAAAAATTCCACAGTGGGTTTCTTGAGCCAAGTGATTTATTTCGGATATAATTTCTGTTTAATTAATAGGGGATTTAGCTCTGACCTGGAGGGTGTGAGAACCAGCAGAGGAGCTGTAGTTGAGTTAGGTTAACATTAAACCTGCCCATGCTTGTTGGAGGCTATAAAAAAAAAAAAATTGGGCTGGCACTTACTCGGCTGCTGCTACCCAGCATATTCTCATGTTGATTGCAATGGAAAAATTGTAAAGGCAAAC
>JAVSBS010026367.1:2171-44560 GCA_033124195.1 Coracias cyanogaster | reverse complement strand
TGTCTTCCCCACAAAAGAATTTTCTAAGCTCTTAAGGGGGGAAATTAAAGTTCTTGCCACTGTTTCATTGGCTTCTGTATACTCCAACAGTTTCCACAATTGGATTATTTCTAAAATAAAAAAGACAATCATATTTTATTTAAAAAATGGCAAATAGAAAGACCTATCAAGGAAACATTTACTTTAGAAAGCCTACAGTAGCAACCTGAAAAAATTTCCAAGAATATTCTTTCCAGACATATGTTGTCTGTTTAGTAGGATTTGCTTCAAAAGATGTTTACACTGTAGTAAAGATACTTTGAAGCAGGGTCTTTCAAAGTGTTCAGCCTTTCCATGTCTCTTTCGAGTATATACCATAAAAAATACAAATGTTTGGCAACGGGTGGCCAGAAAGCCATATCAGGGCATTTTGGTAGGTGGGCCTCTAGGGCCCATTGCAGAACTAACGTGAACTTATTTCTTCCCTCTCATTTGGTCTGCTGCTTATCACAGCCATCTAATAGTTCTGAATGCTCAAACAGCTCAAGCACAGATAATGCTAAGAGCTGGTTTCTCTTCCCCACATTTTCACTGATTTCTGATATGACATTAAGTCTTTTGGCTCATCTAATTTCCTTATGCAGACCTTGATTATAATCTATTTTATGGGTCTTTTTAATGAGCAAGTTATATTTTTGAACTATATATTATTTTCCAACATTTAAAAAAAAGATAGTTCAGATAAAAGAAAAAGTTAAAGGAAACAAAAAAGACACTAACTGTCACAATGATGGGGGTATCACAGCACTTAATCTTGACATCTAACAGGCTTTGAAGCCAGTCTTACTAGGTCCTCCATATAACCATTGAAGTGTAAAATACTCAGCTATACCTAGACCTCTCAAAAAAGATGTGTGGCTAGTCTAATCTTAAAATCCCCTGGTGATGGAAACTATAAATTCCTTGGCTAACCTACTCTAACTAACAGTGTTGACATAATGGTGGCATAATAGTTATGTTTTAGCTCTTAAACTTCCAAGTTCTGAGAACTATTGTCATTTAAATATGGTTGGAAATAAATATAGCTGAATAAGAAGCTTGATTTCTTTCCTTCGTTCATTAATTCTACATGTTAAAATGTGTCTATATTAAATCATTCAGTGAGGTCACTCTGACAAGGGGATGTTCTGAAGAGCTTTAACCGCAGTGTGTCTGAAAGTTGCATCTCTATGCTCAAAAAGCATATAGACTTAGAATAATATAGACTTATATGGACTACTCATTTGAGAAAGCACCTTGGTGTTTGTATTGACACTTTAATGTCAAGCTTGGGAGTAACTGGCATAAAAAGAGTTTCCAGAGGTTTCTTCCAGAGATTTACTATTGATTTCCATTCTTAGCACAAACATAGTGATTACAGGAGGATGTTACATTTTGTTCTTCATCTTCCTCAGCACTTCAGTCTCTTACATGATTAAATTACCTCTTACTGATGATACTTTTACAAGCAATACTGTAGTACCACACAGTCATTTACATTAAGGGCTAAATTCTGTCCAGCTTCTCTCTGTCATCAACATATTTATTTACTATTATGTCATACATGATGGAAGTGCCAGCACTACAGTAGTCATGACAGAAATGGCCAGCATTTCTGTCACTCTGCAGCATCACCCCACCAGTTTTGCCCTGGGAGTACACCCAGCAGAAACTCAACCACGCTGCAGAATTTATAAGGTGTACAGTGGGAGTGAGGATCAGAGAAGGAAACTTCTTGAATACCTGGTATGTGCCTGCTAAGGCAGGGGAAAGTGATCTGCTGGGTAATGCTATGAGATTCCCAAAGAATGAATGAAGTCTAACTGAGATGTAGGTGATAACTTTCAGCTGTATTTTTATGTTGTTCTTAGGAAATATCTTGCAAAGTGTATTCCCACCATGGCAGGTGGAAGAAGAAAATAATCTGGCATTAAATGATCCAGAATTCTTGAGACCAACAGGGACTGTGGGATCCCTTAACCTTCTGATATGAAGCCAGTCAGGTGTTATCTCACTCAACTACCCCTGAGCTGAAGCCAGTGAGTTAGTATTAATTGAATATAATTTTCTTTTTGTTAAACTAAACAGACTGAGTTCATTAACTCTGTGGAACACTTTCTCCTTCCCTACAGTAATTTTCCTCCCTTTTTTTACACAAATTTATTTGAATTTTGAAAGTAAGGGGAATTGGAAAAACCCCCAACAATACAGAGTTCAGAACAGGTTGTAGGGAAATCAAGTTGCTGTCGTACATTAGTGAACTGCCAAGTGCCAGTACTAGTAGCTCTGCAAGACACTGGTCTGCTGCCTGTGCCATTTTTGGAGACAACAAGCTGACATTTCTGTTCCATTCTTTCAATGACCAGTTAATTCTCTGATTTCTAGATAAGGATTTGCTAATAGAGGAGAGGTGGTGGGAGAGAAGGGCTTGCTGATAGTGGTCCTCCCATAAGGATAAGATTATGTGCCTCTGCAGCATATGCATACAGTGTGGGATGTGCTTCCAACTGCAGCCTATCCCTGTTAGTACATGGGTAGAAGAGAAGCTGAAGAGCTACCTCTTCATATTCAGTTACTCATGAGTTTTGTGTTCAGTTTCCTGAGGCAAATAATGAAAATTAAGTGATGTCATCCACCCATTTAAATATCTTTTTAATTCCAGCACAAAATTAATTTCTACATTTTCAAATAGTGAGAATCAAAAGTTCCCAACAAGGTTGTATTTTAAAATTTGTTTATTGATTTTAGTGCCCAAATCTGAGACCATCTTCAAATTTGCATCTTGAAAATTTTCTCTCTCATTTGCAGCTTTGTCTAAAGCTTCTTGTGGAAAAGTTATTCTGTTTTGTCTCAGGGCATGATAATAGATTAATGAAAAATAATATAGGAATTATTATCTTAAAGAAATAAAGGAAATAATACTTTTTCCATATCAACACTGATGATTTCATGATACTTCATTACTATGCAATGTTATCCCTGCACACTTTTGTAAATAATGCTTCTTGAAATATTCTTGATGTTAATCAAAACACTTTCCTTGTTCACATCTCTCTGGGGAATAAAATCTTAGCAGGAAGTATTCATGATTGGAAATAGCTTTAAATTTTCACCATACCTTTTTTTATCCCCTCTTATTTTCCTCTCATTTCTTGCTGTCCATCTCAATATACACACACACAAAAAGGAATTGTACTGAATTTTATGATGCAAGTTCAGCAAACCAGAGTAGACAAATTCCTTGTATCATTAAAAAAGACAGTTATGGTTGCTGTTTGGTTGCAGTGGGTTGGTTTCCCACACCTGCAAAAAAAAAAATTACCTGTATTCATATGTGTTTTCCCAAGGAAAATATGAATACAAGGCATGACAGACCCAGTGAAATAATTAAAGAGATACATATGGACCTTAAATGGAGCAATCTGATGTTCAGATAGCTTTTCAGAAAGAAGGAATTGAAATATAACAGATCAGATTAGCTTATATAAATACTGCTCATGTAATTAGCATTTTGACATTATTTTCTCAGAGATACAGCGGCTGCCAGCCACAGTACAATGAAAAAATTCATGTAAACCTCCAGGGAAGTAACATATTGTCAAAAAGTAAAAAGGGCATATAGATAACATTAATTCTTTCTCATGGAAGATATTAATGTTGAATTCCTACATTCCTAAAAACAAAACCGTAAAAGAGAAAATGTTCTGGATTTTTTTTACTCTGAACTGATATGACTTATCTTCACCCTTTGAAATGCTAGTTCATTATATTTATATATGAAAAAGAAAACCCTGCATACTTTTAAAAAATGTTTACTTTCTTTTGTCTATCTTTTGTTATCTTTACACCCTTCAGAGCTGTATTCTCATTAGTGATTTCTTATGGAATTATTTTACAGCATTGCTCAGCAAAACAGGTTGCACAGCTAAATCGAATTATGAGGGAGCTAAGGAAGTCATAACTTGCTTGATGCAAGAAGTTACTGACTTAATGTGGTGTCCTGCTGGTGAGTTTTTGATTCCATATCACCAGTGCCTTGCAAAACGAATTACACTTCTCTATTTGTACAAGATAGGAGAGCACGTTCATCAGACAGTCAGCATGCTGATGCAAGAAAAAAATTACTTCTCTCATTACTCCCTGATGTAGTTTTTCCTTTTAAAATGTATCTTTCTCCAATCAACATTCCTGTGTTGTGCAGCAGAAAACTCCATGTGGGAATAAACCCCTTTAGTTTAATGGAGAATCATGTTTCTTGGCAATTTTTTGAAACATTGCTTGGAATTCCAATATTGATGTGGAGTGGAAATTGCATTTTCTGACCAGTTCTAAACTCCTTCATTTACCGTTCATTCAGAGCAAGGAGATAAAAGGAAGGAAATGATATCTGGTAGTTAAGAGTCCAAAGAACAATTTATTTTGAATATAAATACATTGAAATGTGTGCAACATATCTTTCTTACACTGTTTTTACAGTTCTGCCTGGCACAGAGTGATTTGAAAAAAAGACTACTCAGCATGCTGTGTTTACAGTGAACCTCTAGGAAAGGCATTCCTCCATCGCTTTCCAGTTATCCACAAAGAACAGTGACCATAATCAGATCTATTATATTCCAGAAACGTAGTTACTTGGCAACTGTGATCATGATTCTAGACTCCAGGATGTATGTGCATTTTAGGTGATTTCCCCAGGTGTTAGGCAAAATGTTTTTATTTTCTGAGTGAGAACTGGGATTGCAAAAGTATTCCCTGTTGAAATAAATGCAGTTAATCCCCATCCTTCTGCCAAAGCGTGGGAGAAATTGCTTATATTGCTTATTGTGTTCTCAAATGCCATATATAGAAAAACATAGGCAGTATTTCACTTTAAATGTGAACTTAACACCAAAAAAGTGTCCATAGCTGTCACTGTTAAGCAGAAAGCTACTGGTGATTCAGTTGGAGTACTGATGAGACACTGATACGAGATTCTACAAATCTTCTACTGAAAATAATGTAGCCTTGATTCTGCCCCCATTCCTCCACTGTATTGTGTCTTGTACAGTAAGTAGCACCATTGAAAGATATAGGAAAACACTCTGAGGCAAATATTTCAAAGCCTGTTTAAGTGTGGCAGAACTGGAATTTCAATAAATGGCAATGAATTATGAAACTTATATTTCATTGTTAAAAAATTTAAAATATTCAGGTTACTGCGTACTTTTGCTTACTCCATTCAGCCTCTCTTATACCATGTATTCATGTCTAGGGAGAAGGAGGACGCAGAGAGTATGCAGCTGAGGTACTGCCAAAGTTTAGTTAACTGTAGCCCAGACTGTAATTTTATTATTATAATAGCACTAAAAGTTTTTGGCTGAGTTATTTAGTGTATTTTTTGTTTAAAATAATTGTAGACAATTTAATTGCCTTTATCAATATCACACTGAAGATTCTGCATTTTTGTCATACCGTTTATCTTTGCTTCTTAGTTCGTACATAGTAGATGTACAGATGTCTAGGCATGTCAAAAGCATGACTATTTTAAAACTACATACATGTTCACAGCCAGGATGTGCAGACACTTAAAATTCTGAATGGCCAATATCAAGAAGAAAATGGGACATAAGGAAGTCATGATGCATTACTGCGTCAGGATAAGTGTGTTTCAAATTATTCTAGTCAACAAGCTGTAATGAAAATTAGTACCAGCCCTCTAATAGACATGTCACTTACGGCCCTAATTCTTAGTAAAATGTCTCAGGAGAAATGGGGAGGAAATGTTTTTAGGAATTTTTCATTTGCAATGGAATGGAGTATCTACTTAACCACTATTATTTAACTATTCTGTTTCAAATTGCCTGGACAAGCAGCCCTCTTATATTGTAGTATATTACTAATAGTGTGTGCATATATATATATATATATTCTAAAAAAAATAACAATAATAAGATAATACTGTAAAAAGTTATATATTTGGGGCAGGTAAATAGTATCTCTTCCACAGTTTAGCCTTGGTGCTCACAAAAGCTATCACATGGTTTGTGGTGTTTTTTCTTGTTTCCTATAAAATTTTGATTTTTGCTAGTGGTTAAAGCAAAGGTATTGGATTTTCTGCCATATTTTTGTTTGTGTCAGTCATATCGTCTTGACCACATCAGTTCATTCACTGAACTTCAGTTCTTTCATCTGTGAAATAGTCCATCAAACATCTCAAAGCATATAGTGTAATTCCACTTCAGTGTTTAAAGCTTATTCATAGTCTTGAAAGTATATACAAGTGCAAAATATTGTTTTTACTTAAAAACTTCGAAGTTAAGCATGTGTTCAGTTATTCATAAAGTCAGAAGAACTAGTGAACTTTGGTCTTAACTCATATAATACAAAGTATATGTCCTGGTTTGAAGGACAGGTGTTTGCTAGGGAAGGCAGGAACCTCCCTTGGAATGGGAAATGTAAACACTTTCCCTCCAAATTCTTGTAATTTTGAAATCAAGGGGCTCTCAGACAAAGAAATAGGAAACAGGAATAACAGTTCTTTACTAGTCTGTATATATTAAAACAAACGAACAACAATTAATACAACAATTAGCAGCAAAACAGAAGCAGAAAAACGGTCCCAGCCCTCCGGCCTGTGGGTGCTTTCCCTTGGGTGCAGTGACGGTCTCAGCCGGCAGGGGGCGCCGGTGGTTCCCCGCGGGCAGGGCGGGTGCAAGGCTCACCTTGCAGGAGAAGACAGCTCCAGGCGAAGGATGGGAAGGCCAGCCATGGCAACGAAAGCAGCGACCGTTCTCCCGCCAAGCCCCGAGCTGACTCTGTTTCCCCCTTTTTACCAGCCCAAATCTCGAGATATTTCTGTCTCTTGAGATATTTCTGTCCCTCGAGGTAAACCCCCAGGTCCCAGCAGCTTATGGGGAAAAAACTCTATGGGTAAAAAGGAACAAAAGGAAAGAAAACCTAACCCCCGACAGCATAAGATTTCATCTAGTTACTTTTTGATTGTGCTCCTTGACTTAAACTTGACTACCTTTTCCAGTACTGCTTTGAGTCTGTTAACCTATGTTTTTCGTTTTAATAGCCAAGTCTTGTTTCTTACCATGTTTTTGTTTTGCTGGGTTAAATGGCTCTTAAGTATCTGTGTTTTCTTTCTGTGACTAACCTGCCTACCATGGTCAGCTTTTGTGTATAAAATATTCTATTTGATAAATCCCCTGGAGGTAATCCTAATATGGCAAATTATACCGGTCGACAATGTGCTACAGTTTAAAGGTTTTTGGGATGTGATGTTGATTAGAGGGACCAAATAAAGGGTTAGGTCAGGACAATATGAGGTTGACTGAAGATTGTATGGAATTCCATACTGCTTTCCATTCTGCCCATGTTACATCACAGGGTCACAAATATCTCAGAGATGTTCAGACAAGTTTTTAATTGTTTGGGTTTGTGTTTGCCTTTTTTTAAAACTGAGATTGGAATTATTTTATTTATTCCTTCACTTGTAAAGTTAGAAGCCTTTGGCACCATAGATAAAATGAGGAGTATGTTAAAATTTGTGTCAAAATTTCAGGACAATGAGTGGACCAGGATTTTGCCAAGGTCTCTAACTGCTCTGAGGGAACCTTAAGAATTAATGAATATGAAACACCTTTAAGCAAGCTACTAATCTTTAAATATGGAAGGAATCTAGATCACTGAGATACCTTCAGCATTGGCCATACACTGAAAAATACTTCGTATTGTTTAAAATGAGTGCTTTTAAAAATTGCCTGGCTTGTTTGAATAAGTTCCTGGATAAAATGAGTAAGATAGCAAGATACAGATCATATGCGCTTTCATTGTGCACTATTTCACAACTTGTGTAATGGCTATATCCCATGGGTACACGTGTGTGTGTGTGTATACACCTGAGTCTACACTCCTGTATATCTGTTAGTCACTTGAGCTGGAGGATAAAAACAGCTGAAGATTGCTATTGTCCTCATTTTTATAAAGATACCCACTTTTTAATGTAAAATGGATGTTATGCACAGAAGCATTTTCTATAGAGTCTAAAAAAGCCCATCAATGTGACAAAATGATTGTTTACATCTGCGGAGCTAAATAATGTGAAACATCCTAAATTTATTATCCATGCTTCGAAAATACTGTGGGCAGCTGACAAATTTGTTTAAATGCTGAATAGGGAAAGGAGAATTTGGTGCAGGTTAGATGATAGACACACTTTGCAACACATTCCAGAAACATTCTACCTTGCAATATGGTCAAAACCCTCACCCCTCCCTGAATTGCTTTCAGGCAGAAGAATGTTGTCTTTTTCTCTATGATAAAATCTTTTCACAAGTGTCTGAGATGCAGGCAAGGTCAGCAGTTAACAGCACGATTCCGAGACATGGACATTGAAACTTTATAAATTCTGTACTGAGGACAGTAAATCTTTAGGAAGAATTGGAGGGGAGGAAACGAGTAATAAAAGTTAGTCTGTCTGATTGTGACAATATAAACATAAAATATGTAACATCCACATGGATAACCTCTCCTCCACCGAAGGAGTATTTCTAGCTCTTCACAATCCCTAACCCCTCCCTGCTGCCCATCACTACTACCTCTCAGCACTTTTAAGTCTACCTCTTTCTTGTGCCACTCTCTCCTCAAAAATATTGGATTTAGGGGGTCAGACTGCTGCATGTACAATCTACAACAGATTGCTTTACCATCTGGTATTCATTGTAGCATTATTGTAGTAGTACAGAGCAGAAGGATGAAAAGCAGAACAGTTTATGTAACTTGTTCACTGACATGATTTACTAAAGACAGTAACCGCTGTCACCTTTTTAGCCTCAATAATCCTGGCCCCACCCAAGAAGCGGTAAACAGGTTTTATGCCTTTACTGATGGGGATTTTTGATTGTTTTGCTCTGCGGAGAAGGACCTGGGAGTTCTGGTGGACAGCAAGTTAACCATGAGCCAGCAGAGTGCTCTTGTGGCCAACAAGGCCAACGGTATTCTGGGGTGTATTAAGAAGAGGTGTGACCAGAAGGTCAAGGGAGGTTCTCCTTCTCCCTCTACTCTACCCTGCTGAGGCCACATCTGGAGCACTGTGTCCAGTTCTGGGCTCTCCAGTTCAAGAGACACAAGGAACTACTGGAAAGAATCCAGCAGAGGGCTATGGAAATGGTTAGGGGACAGGAGCATCTTTCTTACGAGGAAAGACTGAGAGAGCTGGGTCTGCTTAGCCTGGAGAAGACTGAGAGGGGATCTTATCAATGCTTATAAATATCTAAAGGGATGGTGACAGGCTCTTTTCAGTGCTGTCCAGTGACAGGACAAGGGACAATGGGCACAAACTTCCTAAGCATAAGGAAAAACATCTTTGAGGATGATGGAATACTGGAACAGGCTGCTCAGAGACATCTGGAGACTTTTAAAACCCATCTGGATGTGTTTCTCTGTAACCTGCTCTAAGTGAACCTGATTTAGCAGGGAGGTTGGACTAGATCATCTCCAGAGGCCCCTTCCAACCCCTACCATACTGTGATTCTGTGATTGTTCCTTCCTGTTGGCAGCATTCTTAGGGATGTTCCATGGTGGCTTTTGCTCAGCAAAGGTTTAGTAGAAGGACTGGGTGATCAGACATGATGGGTTTGATTTCTCTGCCTCTGTGCTGACCCCAGTCCTTATCTGTGCATTTGAGATATCTGTTTTCAAACAAATCCAACAGATAGAAGCAGAAGGAACTTAGAATGTTGTATTTCCCCAAAAGGAGAAAAACAGACTTAATAGGGAAATAAAAAATTTTCACAAAATAGATACTCATATGCCAAAAGCACAATGAGCTAATGTGCCAGTCTGCCAGACTCAGTCCATCTCAAGGCAGCTAGTAAAGTAGGGCTTTTGCAGGAACCTGTTGGGCTGTCAGGTTCATGGAGCTACTGAAAGTAATGGCAGCTGCAACTTTCATTTCACAGGCAGAAGTTATTCACTTCGTATTTTCTGGAGCAGAGAATGTTGGATTCTCCAGAAGAACTTAGGTAACAATGAACAACCTTCTCCATTTACTTCTTTTATTTATTACTTCTGATTTTATATAGCTTTCCTCCAAATAATAAGATATTTAAATACAAAATCTATCATTCAGGGACATTGTGTGGACTAGCAATTTTCTCTGGAGGTTTCTTGGTTCACAAAACCAGAAGTGGATGTACTTCTCTATACTAGATTTTTGATCTGTGAAAAATATGAAACCAGCAATATTTTTTTCATTCAGTAAATCACTGAACTATAATTTGTTGAAAACTGCTAATAGCCCCCAAATTCTTCATTTCACTAAATTGCTTCACAAAAACTCTATCAGGAGAGACTGAGATGGAAAAGAAGGATAAGCTATAGGTGAGGAGTGGAGGCATTAGGAAGTCAAATTAATGCCACGTCAACAGTTTACGAGGATAGTGCTAGAAAGTATGAAAACAGAGGAGGTGCGGTAAAAATTTGTAGGTGGAAGCAGAAGAGAAAACAGGGCTGTAGAAAAAGCATTATAAAATAAGGCAAATAAGAAATAAAGAAAGAGCAATCTAAATCAAATGAAAAATAACAAAAAGGATTAAATAAAATGGATTAAAATACAGGATGGGAAGATGGGAGGAGAAGAATGGAAGAAACACTGGGTGCACTATTCAGTGTACTCAGCTGTTCTGGAACGAATCGTTCAATATCTTATTTTTGGCAAACATTCCTGTCTTCAACATGCCTAATAATGTGCCAACAATTTTCAACCAGTTCTTTCCCATCATTCTTTGTTTTCTCACCTATTGAACTCACTTTATTTTCTTTTCTTCCATATTTTCCTTGCTATAACTTTATTAGCTTTGAGCTTCTTGTTCTAACTACCTTTGAGATTCAGTCAGCTAAGCACACCTATTTTCAATAATTTCAATATATATTCACTATCAGAGGTCTGTTTTAGCTTGCACTCATAGTATGAAGGTAATAATAGGTGTGCTATTTATTTTCTCAGCCAAAATCCCGTTTCTTCATTGCTATGATAACTTACTCATTTTCCATTCTGATAGATCATCCACCTAGAAGTTGAATTCTTTTTCTGATAAGAAACTAAGAACTAGGTTCACTGCCATAGCTGTGTAGAACAACCTCCTTTGAAAAATCTGCCAAATGGACTACAAGGTCTACCTTAAAGGTCTATTATGAATTCTTCTCCATGGACAATCAACTTTCACAGAAAGACACAAGGGAGGAGAAGAGGTTGAAAATGAATGGGAGTGAATGAGAAAGACAGGAGGGAGGGGGGAGAGAGAGAGAGGGAGAAAAAGGAAATAAGATGAAAAAGGTTTGTTTGAAATACCACTATTTTAGCCTCAGAATCTTTGGTAAGCAGCAGTGGTTTATTTTATGTTGCCTGCAATATATGTTTTTTTGCTTATCAGTATACAATTTTATGGTTTTATAAAGCAATGTTTCTTTTCTATTGCTTCTTAACCATTGAAACATGCAGTAATTTGTTGCTACTTGGAAGGATTTGAACCAAGCCAGAAAAGCAGTGAATTAAAAGAACCCAAAGTTTTATTATGTGTATTTTCATACAATTTTATATTTTATTTATGATAATAGTATGTTGGAGCTAACAGCTATACACTGATATACACATACAATATATTCAGTATGAGTTACTAAAATAATGAGTGATTACCTATGCAACAGAATGTTACTGATATGCTCTTTTTTCCCCTCAGAATTTCTCTGAATGCATATATCATAATTAAAAAAAAAAGGTTGACTCCGACAAGCCATCTTCAGTCCTTATGAAGCATTCACTTGCTGGATTATTTTCTCCAAACCTGTATTTAAAATGCTACCAGTACAAGCAGTGAGCAAATTGAATTAGAATGCCAAACTACTGGGGCCAGATTCTGACACCACCCCTCCCACTGGGTAAATATGCTTTATCTAATGAATTGTCTTGTGGAAATTATTAACAATATTCACAGAGCCTATCATTTACTTAATATGAAGGTAATTAAGAATAGTTTCTGCATTGTTACTCTTAGCTGGTTTACATTTCTGTATATTGCTTTACGTTGCTGTTATTATAAATGCTGATTTTATTACTGTAGTTGCTTGTTGGAATATTTTGAGATGGAGGGGGGACATTTTTCCTGGAAAATGTTTCTATTTTCCATTCAGCTCTAATTATTCACTGTATATCAGAGCACCCAAGTGGGAGATATATTTTGCATTATGCTAGAAAATGGGTAAAAATAGCTAGCAAGAGAGCTTGCAGAAAAAGGTTTTGACTTGGCAAGGCATATAAGTGTATGCCTCATTTAAAATATATAATTACGCCCCTGGCAGCCCCAGTTTGATTGCAGGAACAGTCTGGAAAGACTCTGTGGCTTTAAATTTCTGTTCTAGGCATCATATATTTGTGGCATCCAGCCACTTGTCATACATTAGACAAATATCAAAATGTCACAGAAGATCTTTAGGATCTGTGTATCAGCTGATAAATACCAGCATTCAGCGTACTTTTGGTACAACCCGCATGCAGGAAAAAAAAAAAAATTAGAGGAATCACTTATGAAAAATTTATTTTGTATACTTCATGCGGCTGAAATACACCTTTAAACTGACGAAGGCATTGGAGAGCTTTTGATAGGTGTGAATCATACTCAGATATGGTGTATTCTGTGAAGAGGGGAAAATATTTGTATACAGTCCTTAAATGTAATAAAACCATGTATATATGTATAAACATATACCTATCTTTAACTACTGGTTTTCTAAAAGTATTACTGAAGGCAGTTTTTACTGTGTATGTCAGCTGAATTCAAGCTGCTTAGAATTCAGTAGGTGTTGAGCAATGAAATCTTGTTTATGTGGCTGGAATAATTGTACTGGGCACACAGACCACTTCTAGAGACTAAGGTAAAGTGCTTGTTACTGAAGCTTTGAGGTGTGTACAGGTTATCTCTTTGTATTTCATGCTACTCCATGTTGGAAGTCAATGGTTCTTTTCCTCCATTCAGAGTAACCCCTAGCTCATACAGTCAAAAGTCCAGAGCCATCCTTTGGAGCATTACTACGACTGGTGTACATATTTTGATGTGCATGTTGTGGTCCACAACAGCAACGGGCTGGGTGGTTATCTCATGGGCACCCCATGGATTAGTGGGTTAATGGCACAAATGCAGATTTAGGAGCTCCTGCTTTTGGAAGGGCCTCAGCACTTGCTTCTTCCTCACCTTCCTCACTCCTTCCCATCTACTCCCGAAGGCACAGCCCGTTCCACTGAGCAAATCAGAACCTTCCTCACTGATCCCCTTTACTCAGCAGCAGTGGAATATAATTTGAAGAGACAAATCAACTCACTGTTAATATAATATCCTAGTACCCTCTTCAGGGTACCTCAAGTGCAATCTTGCAGGCAGATTATTGAAGCCTGCCTGTGGCAAGTTTTTTGTCATAGATGAGTTTTGACTCCAGCGGGTGTTGAGGAGTTTCAGATTATTCCTGTGTAAAGGAATGGATGAATTGGGGAGCAGCTTGTAATTCTCACAGCTTTAGTTTTCCCCTGGATGTCCATGAATTCAGGAAAACAGCTGCTAGGTTCCTGACAAGTGATTCACATAGTTGATATAATTTAGTTTCCCTGCCAAAAAACTCTTACTTCTAGTTTTCTATTCAATTGAATCGCAGACTGGGAGTTTTAAAGTGTCTATCAGCTGCAATGAGTAGGATGAGTGCTGTAAAAATCATTTTTCAAGACTGTGTATAACTTCCCTCACTGGTCTATTAACATGCTGAAATAGATTTTTGAATAGTTTTGAAAACTTGTTAGGCTACTTTTCCACTTCCTTACCTTGCAAAAAGGCCTAAAACAAATGGGCTATTCTCAAAAATCAGTAAAATAAAGGCAGTTCACTTTCAGGGTCACCTAAATTCCTCTCAAGAAACTATACCGCAGTTTTCTTCTTGCTCTTTTAGAATTATAGGATTACAGGAGCAATTTGGTCACATTTTTTTTAATTCTAAAAATGTAAGTTGTTGGAATTGGCTCTACCTAGCCCCATTCAGTATTCACTAAAGGTAAGTAGCCTTTTACAGATGTCTTTTCCTTCATATGACACCATTCATATTCTGAGAATTCTCTCTTCCCTTGGCCTTAGGGTATAAGTACCTGTTATTCATAAGCAAGCTTGATCTGCTGTTCTGTTTTACCTTCCCATAGCTTTTTTAGTTGCTTGTGATGGCTTACCTCCTAAATATTTTTGTCTTCAACACTGAGACAGAGGTTGTATCAAATATGCAAGTAATGCAGCTGTATCAGGAGCATTAGATAACCCCAGTAGCTTTCATCAGCAAGTTTCTGCAGTGTGGTAAGCAATAGACTCAGTGTTAATTGAAAAGCATTGCTGTGACTTTGGCAAGCAAGAATTATCAAGTACAAAGCTTTCTGTGTTACCTCTGAATATAGATTATGCTCTTACTGAAACTGCAGTAAAGCATAAGATATACAACAGGTTTTTCCTTGCCACCTTGTCCTGGTGAAGACAACTTGGGTTGCCCTGAGAATCCTCTGACAAAACAAAAGTGTGTGTGAGTGAATACAACCATCTTCACGCTTTCTGGCTTCCTCACAGTGATTTTGCACAGCTATGGAGAATTGTGGTTCATTCACAATTGTGACTGTCATGTGTCCCTTTATATTTGGAAAGTACTGGCCTCTTTATGACCAACAGTTCAGCAGAGCTTCTGGCAAAACCCGGAATTTTTTTGTGTTTTTTTTTCCTTCTTGCCCAGTTTAACAGTTGGATCAGAACATCTAGCAACATCTCTCTTGTAAATTATTTTGCTGGAGGTATTGGGTGATGTAGAACAATACTGCCTTCTGAGAAGTTTATTGGCAGCTATGATAGACCCTGAGCTTCTCTCTTGTTTTTTTTTTTTTGTTTGGTTTTTTTTTATTATTATTCTTTTATATTAAATAGAATTAATTCAGGTTGATGGCTATCTTCCTAGACTTTTCATAATTCCAGCCTCCTGGGAATTGAAGAGAATTATTAAAAAGTGGTTTGCATTAAAAGTTAGTTATCCAATCACCCAAAGAAATACTAGAAATTATTTCAAGAAAATGGGATTTCTGGATACAGAAAGCAGCAGAAGTGAGCTAGAGGTTAAATCTGATCAAATCCATTTGAAATACAGCCACATAATAGAACCACCTTCAAGTTCTCTCTGCATTTGTGTCCAATAGATTATGCATGCTGCAGCGCTACTTCAAGTGGCACCTTCCAGGCTGTAAGTGTTGCCCAGTCCTCCCCAGTAGTTTCCAAACTTGCAACGTGTCCTCTGCTCCTGAGGGAGATCCTTTGCCTCCTACTGCTCTCTTTGTCTCTGGGGGAGCAGGTGTAGCAGGTGCCAGAAGCTCTCAGGAAGGCAAGGATAGGCAAGGCAAAGCATCTGCCTAGCCGAGGTAAATGATCCCTCAAAAGAAATCTTGTCATATTGACTCAGCTGGCCTTGGTAAATCTAGATCAATTGTACCTGTTCAATAATATGATCAATGGCAGTGAAAGTAAGTTGGTTCTTTAACTTAGCCAAAAATTTTATGCAAACATTCAAGGTGGTAAGTCTTCTAGTCTGTTCTCTTACTGAAGAGCAGCAGGAATCCATGCCTGTCTAAAGCAGAGCTGCTGAGTAGTGAGGAAAAGTAGCAGAGTTACCATCTGAGGATCCCCTCCCTTCTACTTCCCCCATCACCACCCCTATACATGTGGTCTTCTTTCAGGGTGGGAGACTTCTTGGCAGAGCATGGGAGCGTATAGGAAGCAAACTTGCTTGCTTTTCTGATTTGGAAGGAAAATCTATGGGGCTAGCTTCAATTTTGATTTTTCACCTCTCAAACCTGGAAATGTGTTATTTTTCCTGCTTGGGAAGCAATATCTGCATTTCTATCTCATAGCTTAGGATCAGAAGCTTCTCTAAGAACTGATGGAACTGTGCAAACCACCCCCATATGCAATGCAAAATCTCTCACTGTGCTACTCAGCTTGTTTGGGCTGCTTGTTTTTAAAATGCTATGTTGCTACAGGAAAACAGGAAAATTGCAACAGGATCAAGTTGCCCCAACAGTAAACTTTTATTGTAGTGTTGTGGTTTTCATAAATAGATCAAAAAAATTAGAAAGGATAAGAGAAGGGAGTCAGCAACAATCTGAAAGCCATCAAAATCCAACCATTGCCATAGTCCCCTGTCAAGAGATTACTGCAAAAAAAAGGGCGGTAAAAATAAATTGAGGTTCCTGCCCTATTATAACAAAAGCTGGTTAAGTGAGCTGCTCCTTGAAAATTAGATCATTTTACTCTTAAACGTACAGAATATATTTCTCCCTGCCATGCTGCAACTATAACAAAATAAAAAATATGAAATATTTTGAAGGAAGAATATTAAGAGAGAGAGAGGGATCCAGAGCAGGACAATGAATAATCCATACAGTTTTTTTCTTCTACTTCATTCCATAGTATGGGGATATCTGATGCAGATAACCAAACAAAGGATAATTCATTTGGAACCCTGTATAGAAACAAGACTACATTTGCATGTCTGTGAGGAAAAGATGATCTAACAAATGGTCTTCATACCACTTTGTGGCATTTAACATTAGGGGTGTTCTTCACCTAATCAATTCACTTGGGTTAGGAGCATGATTGACCCACAGTGTTATCAAGAGAAACTGGACTCTGATGCAATCCAGCTCATCTGAAATAAACACATCCCAGGTCAGAAGCATTAGTTAAAAGATCCAGATTGAATGAAATTAACCTGATTATAGTGCTCAAGCTGGGAGCCAAGGCTTCCATTCAGTCATTAGAAAGGAGTAGCCTTCCTCAGAGGAAGAGAGTGCAGACCAAGTCGAGGCCACCTGTCTACAAAGATAAGAATGGATTGACGATGTAATGATAGTTTTACTCTTTGTTTTACATCCTCACTAGAAAGAACAATTTTCAGAATGAAATACATCAGTCAAATCTTACAAAAAAGATTGTGTTGTGCTACACAAAAAAATATCTCTGGAGGACTCCCTGTGGGATCAGAAAACTGTGAACATATGAAATCCAGAAGTGATTATCCAGTTCTTCACTTCCATATTGAAGAGATGTTAAATTATCATTCCTTTGTGATTACATATGTACTATTCTTACAAAATAAGGTACCAAGCTCCTGGCAGCATCAGAGGAAGGTGAGTCATGCACATAGAGAAGGTTTACTCTGTATTCCAGTTCTATCAAAGGATGCAAAATGATAAAATCATATTATAATGAAAAGTCAATTCTTCCTCCTTCAGGAAGAATACGTGGGAGCTGATTAACAGGATAAAGTCATACGTGATAAAGGAAAAGAAATATACTATTTGGATGACATATCCACCCAAAATACTGTGAAAGGTTAAATGAAGAATTTCTCAGGCTAAGGTTTTTACATTTAAGTAAGCATAAATAATGCAATACAGTAGTGGTTGTGACCACTCAAGAGCAGAAATACTGGCTATGAAATTTAGGGGGTTTTATCTATCTATACTCCTGATGTGAGCTAGATACATTTCAAATTTAATTCAATTGTACAAAGGACTCATCATAAAGAAGACAAAGAGGATAAGAGATATGTCAAATATTAATTCAGTTGATTAATTAATTAAAAAGTTGTTTTATCCCTGCTAGTCCTGGCAGTCATAATTCTTTATTTAACATTGGTCTAGGATCACTAATGTGAAGCTGTGGCTGTTTGAGAGGTGAAATAAGATCTAAGAATGCTTCACTAATAATGTCCACTTTACAGTCCCTCAACATACCTGATAAATGCCTGTGAGAATTACTTTATGTACGTATTCCATTACTGCAACAGGGAATTGCATTGGGTTTGTGACCATTCAAAGTGCAAACAGGGCTAAGCATGAGGTAGCTCATATAAGAGCAACACATGGGGTGACAGTCGGAGGGGACAGAAGACAGACCATTTTCACCATGCTGGAGCAGCAGAAAGGATGGGTTAAAGTGTAAGTGTAGAAAGAAGGGTAAGACCCTAATTTTGCTCTCAGTGTTTGTTCTCTGAAAAACTACAGGATGTCAGTATTTGAAAAAATTCTCTAGAATTAGAAATACAGTGCATTTAATTGCAATAAAATTCATGACCCGTACCTAGTGGAAATTGCTCTGAGTTCCCTTGACTTCTGCAGAAGACGCCACCTAAGTGGTGCAAAGGATCACAGTTATATGCGTGCTACAGACTGCCTATGCACTGTTTCTGGATAGAAAAGTGACAGGAAAAATGTTTTTGTCCCTAGCTGAAGCGTTTAGAACACACTTTCGGTTAAAAAGTTCAGAGGTAAAGTATTATTGGACTACCTGTGCATTTAGGATGATTTATGGAAAAAAAGGAGAGCAGGCAGCATGAAAAGAAAAAGGAGAGTAAATGGCATGAATATGCAAGGCAAAATAAACAGGTACAAGGAGACTGAAAATGGTGAAATAAAAATTTTTATTAATTCTACCCAGCAATAATGATAGACAAGATACCAACCGTTCTTTTCTACCCAGTGTTTAGGAGGAGGTAAAGCTTCATTTGATGGCATGTAAAAGAATAGACGCAGCTAAATATAAATGAGTTCTTAACACACAAAAATAGGTATAGCATCACTGAGATCGTCATCCTGTGCAAATTGTTTTAGGTCTACAAAAGTCAAGCCATTCACTAAACAAACACAGAAATACCCCTACTGAAGTTACAGTATGTCACTTTCTCATATAAAAGTGACCATTACTTGGAAACTGTTTAAGCTGCTAAGGCACAAAATCTTTTTTGTAACCCTCTCTATCTCACTGGAAAAATCCCACATGCAAGTAAAACCCTAAGGACAGTGTTGTTGCAGTTAGAGGACACTTTTTAATCACAATTTATCATGCACACTGATCACCGACAGCAGTGGAGAGGAAAATCTCTGTAAAGAACTCTCTTTCCTCCATGAGATTAAGAAACACAAATCGCACCATTTATTGTTGCAGCCCTCAGGACCTAAATCACAGAATGATCATTTTTCTATAGGTACAGAAAAGACATCATACTTTGCCACAGTGGAATTTTCAGTAACAAATACATCTACTGGATCAACCTTCTTTATACAGATCTGGTGTCCTCTGCACTTTCCTAGGCCTCTTGTTATGGTCAGATGTGGGACATCGAGTTACCTGAATCTTTTAGGCTACTCCAATACTGAGAGTTTTACATTTTAACACCTTAGAAAGGTAACAGGGAGCATCAATTCTAATATAGTATAGGAGAAAACTTCAAAATGTGTTAAAACTTAGATTCTCAATGTTCACCATTTCTCACAGATGTCAGAATTAGGCAGTAATTAAGGAAATGTCCAATCATCAGGTTTGCAACAAAGGAGGAGAAATGTATTTTCATAGGTTGTGTGTAATGCACCCACCATTTAAATGCTCCAAATATTTCAGAGAAGATAAAGGCTTCCACTCACATACGTTTCCCATTTCTTATGCCACTCAAGAGAATAGCTATTTCACATGCAGACTTTCAACAAGTTTGCTGGAGAAGAGACTCTTCTTGATTTTGTGCTATCAGTCATGGCAGAGTTCCCATTCTTGGTGTACAATCCATTTCAGGTTCCTTCCCCCTTGGTGCATGGTCAAACAACCAGGAAACAGACAGACAAAAAGTTAGAATAGGTAATTATTCTAGAAAGGTGTCCCAAATAAATGGAAAGGATCTGTCCTTATGACGGCTTATTATGAGTCATACTACTGCTTATATACCGTAAAAAGTTTTAGGATTTCATACAAAATGGGAAGATAATTTATAAGCACAATTAGAATCCAGAAAAAGAATGCACATTGAATTGCAACATCTTTAGAACTAGGTTTTATGCCAGAAAATAACACATTTTCCATTTAACTGTAATTTCAAATGCAAATACCAGTGTCCTTAGAATGAAGCAGATGTTGCGCTTTTTTTCAGTGGAATGAGCAGTTGTTCATCTCTGAATCTTTGTCTTCTGGGGAAATATTTCAATTCCTTAGTGAATGAAGGACAGACATAGCTGGGTTTTGCAACACATTCCCAGGCAAGCTAATTTTAGCTCCATTGGACCAATTATTGAAAAGTCATAGACTGTTACAGTGACAATTCCAGATTAGGGTCAAGTTAGAGGAGGGTTTTTTTAATTGTCCTGGGAGAAGATTTTACTACACTTGACTGTAAATTGTTCTGACAGTGAATAGAGGACAGACAGATGCTTCCACACATAAGCTGGACATTACTTTGGCAACTAGCTGGAAAATCCTCTGGGGTGAAAAGCCTACTTTATTAATCCAAACTGTAAACGTGGCTACAACTGGTTTGGTTTCAGGTATCACTGGAGAAAACAATATACAACCGACAGAACATCCTCCTCTCCTCCAGATTTAGGCTTTGTTTTCCATCCTCCCTCACCCCACAGTACATATATGTGCATATAGATCATGTGACCCCCCCCCCTCCCCAACAGAGCAAACTTCCCACCATCCCCAAGCAGGGCCAGGGTGATGATAGTGACAGGGTGAATGTTAACTATAACTGAAATACCCAAGAGTTTGCATAACACAAAGCGCCTGACATCTTGTTCTTTTTGTGATTTTTGGCATTTAGTTAGTTCTCTTCTTGTAGATGCATTATAATGCTGCCTTGTTTGCTAAAGGGTATTTCATGAGATGGCACATCATTTGCTGTGCCAGCTAGCACCTTGGGGTGAACACTGGTGGGTTTTACCCTGGGAGCTGACACCAGAAGCATCCCATGATTGGCACAGCAGCCAGGGAAGGTGAGCGCTGTGCTGGGGAGATAGCCATGCCCCCTGGGTGGCCTGGAGCAGCTGAAGCAGGTTGCAATGCCTGGAATGGAAAAGGCACAGAGAGGCAAAGTATGAAATTATCAAAGCACAAGCAAACAGACAGGACAGTGTTTTACTAAGCACACCCAAACAGTTATTTTAAAAGGCTTTTCCTGGGGACTGAACATGAAGAGAGGCTGTGTGGACTGTGTTGTAGAAACATAGGAGGTTCAAAGACCATTTGGACTGTGCAAAGGTGGAGCAAGACCTCATAACAAAGAAACACACAGCACACAACAGTGCAGGTAACATCTCCATTCAGGGGATAATTCTGCTTCACTGAACAGCAAAAGTTTTGTTGGTTTAATTGGAACTGAGAGTCAGTCTTTGATCTTCAATTAATGAATTTCTTCCTCTCTCCCCCGACCTTTATTTTGATCATTTAGAAAAAGAATTTGCTTAATTTCCTGCTGGCCTAATGCCCTCCTGAAACAAATTGGCACAACTTCATACGACCCAGTGATTCTTTGTCTGTTTGAACCATCACAGAAATTGGGTTGGTAGGTTTTATGAGATTTCAAATGAAAGTTAAAATTACTTATGATGATCAAGACATACATAATTAAAAAATTGAAATACCAGATTAATGCATAAGGGAAAACTGCATTATAATATTATGTTTAGAAACATAATATGCCATGCAAAATCTTGTTAGATGAGAAGAAAGGACACTTTATTCAACTCTCTGTTATAAATACTAAAAGCTGGCCAAATGTACAATTTTTTTTTTTTTTTTTTTTTGATACAGTGCATAAACTATATTTGGATTATGTGTTATAATGTAAAGCTAAAGAAACATAAAAGAAGTTAAATAAAACAAAATAGCTTGTACCTTTTCACTTTGCTATTAAGACTGATTATTTATTCCTGATTATTCAGTATGAGCATCCAGATCCTCAGCCGTCATTTGGCACTGTCCCTTTCACTTCCATAAAGTGAAAACAACATTGGCTTGGGCCAGGGGACACAGGTTGAACCCTAGATTTGGAATAAATTTAGCCCTAGGCTACATATACTAATCTTGGAATCTGAATCACATTTAGGTTTCAAGCATTTGAAGAAATATGTTTTCTTTGCAGGATTACACACTGAACAATGTGCTGTTGTATCTTGTTGTAACACAAGTCTTGGAGCTGTACAGTGACAATGAACCTACACCTATCAGGGCTGCACCCCTGGGTAAACTACTGACTCGTGTGCTTGCCCTGCCCAGTCCATAAGCCAGCATTTTGATAGCCCACCAGCGACAGATAGAAAAAGTTTGATAAGACAAGTTTTAATGTTAAGGAGTAAAAAAAAGCCCCAAACTGAGGACAAACCTTGGCTTCTGTACAAGAAAACTGTTCTAAGGAACTGATGGACAAAGGGCTTGAACTGAAAATCTAGTTTTAAACCTGAATTCACAGCAGTAACTTCAGCTGACCTTGACATACTGAGAGAGGGATTTTGTTTGATTATTTAATTATAATGTTCTCTTCTTCTCCATGGTGTTTTGTAGCTGGTGCTTTTAATGAGAAATACTTGAAAAGAAAATAACAGTACCCTTTTTCCTCACACAATGTAAATGCATGATTGACAGTCCCCCTGGAAAGATAGGACTTCATGAGAGATAAAAGGCAATGAAATATGTAAGTCAATAATGCATTTTCATCTCATTGCAGCTAGGATAAACTTGGATGTACAGACAAGAACTTTACATCCTTTATTTATGCAACAGTCCAAGTCCAGACTGGCTAGTCATGAGGCCTGGGAAGAAAAGTGAAACCTGAGGCCAAAACTCACTTTTCATCCTCTGTGTTCTTGCCACCATCATAGGGGAAAATGATGGATACAATGCTGAGATACCTCCTGGGAAAATAAATTGTTGTCTCATAACCTGAGAGGAAACCCAAGCAGGCATTTTCTTTGCATCTGGGCTCTTGGAAGTGTCAGTCATCATTTCTAGAGGGAACGACTTCGCTGCTCAAATTGAGTGTGTGAATGCACACACACGAGCCTGTGTCTGCACGTGTGGCATGCACTGGATCAGGCCTGCAAGTTTGGAGGTAACCTAATTTTCTTGATTGTATCAGAAAGTGGACCTGAGGTCTCCAAAGAGTAGAAATGTTAGTGTGCTTAATGCCAGACTTGTATAATAAGACCATGCTGCGTTCCTTCTTTTTTTATTTTTCTCTGTTTTTCTCAGATTCTTAACAATACTGACTGGAACACTGCATGAACGGAATTTAAAAAAAAAAAAATTCTCCAACAAAAACCTCAAAACAACCCTCAAAAGTGGAATGGATTAATTTCAGTGGGAAACATTGACAGAAAGTCACATAGACTTACCCCAAGGTAAGAGTGGTTTTAACCAACGCTGTTGGCAGTATAACCACCTTTTTACTGAACATATTTTTCAGACCCATCTTGCAGCTGACACATGCCTCGATGCATAACTTTAGACAGGGCAAGTGACTTACCTTTCCTTGATGGTTGGTCCAGTCCTTCCGACCCCTTGCCCCGTCTGTACTTGAGACATAAACACATGCATTTCCATACTGAGTTTTTCCTGTATTACACAGCATGATTAGTTCTTTAAGGAATCATGTATTGCTCCTTCCAAGTAAAAAACTGCTGTAATGATGCCATCAAACAATTTTTGTTCCGATCCAAATTCTAATTTTACATCTTGCATGCCTCCTAGCATGAAAAACCCACTTCTTGATGCCTTTTGCCTATAAATTTTATTAAGTTTTGGAGCTGGGCCTAAAGATTTACCATCTTGGTTTCTACACTGTGGCCTTCTGAAACACTAAGAGTACTTGACAGCTCTCTTGTTCTTCACAGAATCCCCTAGCCCTTCATTATTCCTCATAATGATCTTTTTTTCGTGATCCTGACATCATGGTGCAACATCATTCTTTCCTGCAGTGGTGTTAAACTTCATTTGAATAATATAATCACTATAAAGACCCATGTATCACTGTCCTGGTTTGAGTTAGAACCAAACCAGTTCTGTTCAGTGGTTTTAATTTTCAGTTCAGTTTCTGTGAACTAACTGCACTTTCTGAAGCTACCAGCATGTTTTCACAGTGTCTGGTTCTAGCAGTGATAACACTCGATGTTTAGAGTTACTACCAAGGGTTGGTGTGCAGACCAAGGTCACTGCTAACTCTTGTGTACAACGTTGGAGGGTGCAGAAAGTGAAAGGCCGCGCCTGCGGGGAGGAGCAGTCTGGACAGATGACCCTAAGCTGACCAATGAGGTATTCCATCCCATATATGTCATATTCAGTATAAAGTTGAGGGATAATGAGGGTCTCAACTCTTCCCTTCTTGCCCTTGCCTTTCTTCTCGGTCCTTCTCATGCCTTCTTTGCCCCTCTCACCAAGAGCTGGCATCTGAGGAGGACTCCGCCTATTCTGCCTTTGATCCTGATATGTGTGTTCCCGAACCCAGCTCCTGAACTGGGTTCCCATCTGCTGCCAAGCTCAGCCTGGGACATTGCCAGTGCCTGCTCCACAGCCTCAGTGGTCTCTATCTCTCATTCCCTTCCCCTCCTGGCCAACAGAGATCCATAAGTCTCTCTTCCTTATCCTATTTCTCTTCCTCTATATGGAGGGGAAAAAAGGGCTAACAGAGAGCATCTGTTTTAGGTCTAGCAGACTGACGCTAAACTTTGACAATGAATAACTTATTTCTCTTCCCCACAAAGGTGATAGCCAGATTTCTTTTTACATAGGTCTTGTTATTCTGTTTCAGGATCACAATATACCTTAAATTAGACCAAGGCTTTGTTGCATTGGCCCTATTCAAGCTAAACTCTTTGTCACTATTGATTGCTTCTCCAACATTGTCAAATTATTCCTGATTTATTCTTGGTGTTTAATTCTGTATTGTTGGTAGCTCTTGCATTTAGGGAAATTTTACCTCCTTTGCATGATTCCTGCACCAAACCTTTATCTTGTGGACAGGAATCTCACTTTAACAGTTCCAGCTTTGGTACTGGACCCTGCGGTGATGATGCTGGCTTTTTTGGCTTCAGACTGGGTCATCTAAAGATGATTGCATTGCTTCATTCAGTCATGGTGTAGGGGTGCTCAGCTATCTGCATCCTTCAGGGTAGGCTGAAGGTGATGCTCTTTGCATCTCATATTGGTAAAGATGCAAAAAAAAAGATGCACCTTCATCCTCTTTCCTTGTGAGGGTCACTATAATATCTATTAGCATGGGGGAGGGCTGTATGAAGCTGTTCAGACACCCCTTGATATTGACTTTACAGTTCCTGGCGCACCATTCGTGTCTGGATAGCTGCTATACTGCACTCTTCCTCATCATCCTCTCTTGATTTCCAGATGAGTCCACCTCACATTTCTGGATCCCAGTCCTCAGCAGGACCTGGCACTCAGGCTTCCCAGACCTGTTCTCATGTACCTGTTTCCACTTTTTTCTTCCTGCACTGGCCTCTCAGCCTGCCAAGCTTTTCCAGCCTCAATGCACTCATCATCTGCCTGTAAGCATCTCCGACTTCTTTACAACCAGCCACATGTCCCTTCAGCTGCCAAATTTCCCCCTCCTCTGTTATAATTGCCTCACTCCTCTTTGAGAGTGCAGTCACTAATTGCCATACAAATTGCTACACAGAGCACCAACAACAAGTTTTCTGACACTATTCTTTGCTTCAGCTAATTCAGAACACAACCTCTCCCCATCATACCCTATCACTTCTTTCTGGTCATTGTCCCAGGGACTGGGATTATGGTTTTCACAGCTACATTAGCCAATTTGTCCCACGGCTGGGACCAGAAGGAAGTCAAGTTTGAGCCCTTATTCCATGCTGCCTTGCCCGATGTGGTAAACCAACCCGTTATTTTGAAATGTCTTTTTAAATCAGCTAAAAAGAACTACAACTCCCATGAATCATCGGGGAGTCCTCCAGAAGCTGGAGGTCATATCATCAAACACGGCAAGGTATAAAAACTCAAAAGAAAATAAAAACTCCCTCTTTTCCGCTGCGTTGTCCAGAGGGAAAGTTCGCTGCTGCCAAGCCTCCCCCCCCCCACCCACCCCAGGCCTCGCGGCTGGAGGAGGAAAGAGAAGGCTGGGAAAGAGGCTGACCGGAGCTGCTGGCAGGAGCCAGACACCCCCCGTGCCACCACTGACCGCTGCTGGAACTGCGCCAAGTCCAAACGCCAAAAGGTTTGAAGCTGGAGGGGGGAGGAGGGGAAAATCCGCTGCCGCGGGAGTGGCACCAAGCCAAGCTGCTGCCTGCCCGTGCCTAAACCAAAACAAACTACAGCAAGAAGCTGTCGCTGGTGTTGCCCCAAGCTGGGGGTGCCACGCTAAAGAAACCTGCTGCCCCAAGCTGGGAGCGCTGCACTGAAGAAGCCGCACGCCACCGCTGAGTCGCGAGCCACGTGCTGCTGCCGAAAAAATTGCGGCAAAAAGCCGCCATCATCATCATCTTCATTGCCATCAGAGAGAGACTCTGATCGCACCAAAAAGCTGGCAAGTCGCCATCATCATTAGAGCCACCTGAGTCTGCCGCCCGAGCATTGTCGACCTGACCATCACCACACGCCAGAAGAGGGTAGAACTTGACATCTACACACACGCACGCACCACACCACACCAGGTTGACTAAGGGGGAGTGAGTGGGTGGGCGTGGCGTCTTTTGATATCGTAATATCTCCATAGAGTAAATAAGGTTTTGTTAGAATATATTTGGTAATAAACTTGTTAAATGCTCATCAATCTCCGTGGTTGCCTACGAGCTTGTTGGGGTAGTGTCTCGCCTTGCCCTCAATCCTCTTCCCTTTTGGGAGGCGGTACGGACGCTGGCGCCTGGACCGTGACATACTGGCTTTAATGATAAATGATCTTAAGAAAGCTGCTCAAGCTTGGAGAAGCAACCGACAATTGTTAAACTGCTCTGGAGAAGAAACCCCAGCACTGCTGTGCACATGGCAAACTGTTCAAAGCTTTCCCTTCTGGCTGATTATGAAGCCTGGTACCTTCACAACAGTATTTCCCCAGGTTAGAAGCCTGTAATATTGCTCAGACTAGGAAGGCAGATGTTCCCCACTCCTCTGGAAAAAAAAGGTAATGGGCAGAAAAACTTATAAAAAGACATATCTTATAAAAGACGTACCTTATAAAAGACGTAACTTATAAAAAGACACTATCACAAGCACTACTTCAGTAGCAGAAAAGTCATCTGACCCTGCATCTTCCATTTCTCCATCTCGTCTAGCACCACAAACACGTTTGCCAGTGCTCTGCTTCTTCCCTATCTGTAGCCAAAATGCATTTATAGCTTCGATACACAGCCAAGAAGAAAAGGGAAAAAAAAGGTCTGTGTGACACATCTGCATCAAGGAAGGGACCCGTACAGGCTGCAGACAACCTGGCCTTAATCATGACACTTCAGAGCACCTCGAGCAGCATCTAAATGGAGTCATATTCTGTAAATAATGTAGCACTTTGATTGGGACAGGCACATAAAGAAGCATTAAAACAAAGCCAAAGGGATAACACTGCTCTGGTATCTTAGTGGAACTAGAGTGAGAACTTCAGAAGCAATCTTCTTTTCCTTGCTTCGTAATTGCAGTAATCTTTTAGCACCCAAATGGAACGTCTCCAGAAGTTTCTCTTTGCAGTGTGAACGCCAGCAGACTTTAAATGGAAATATAAGGCACCTAATTTCCCGCAAGAAAACAAAAAGGCCCCTATAACCCTATATTTTAACAAGTACAACTGAGCTGCAAAGGATACAGATATAAGCATGAGTGGATTAATATAAGAAAGTTTCTAGATGCAGTATCTGTCTATCACTTAAAATACTTCTTAAAAAGAACAGACAAATCAAACGCAATGTTACCGTCCTTCCTGCTGTACCTTTTTTATTATTATTCTTTTCCTGTTCCAAACACCTCTGATTTCAAACAGAAACGTTGCCTTGGTCCTTATTGCAGACAGCAAATAAAAATTGCAAGGCTTGTCCTTGTTTTTCTTTCCATTCCCTGCTCAGTGTCTCTAACTATGCAGCAGCTGGGAGAAGCAGGTGAGCGCAGCCCCTGGCACAGGTACGTCAGATCATGCTCGGCACAGATGGAGTTTTAAGATGATTTAGCTGTCCAAACCTTCCTGTCCCTCCCTGAGACTCATAGTTCAGCCACATTTGCGCCGATTATTGCGAGGATGCGAAGAGGCCCTGGAATTAAGGCAGCGTTTTGAGGGGACTACGAGTTCACCAAACATTGAGGTGCTGTGACTTCACTCTGAAAACAGTGGTACAATTCTTTAATGTGGAGAGAATAGTGTATTTCCCTCAGTGGAAGTCAGACTTGCAAATAGGCAGGTTACACTATTTTACTTGAGCCATATTCTACAGGAAACTGCAATCTCAATTTTTTTTTTTCCTCCACCAAATTCTGGACAACTAACATGCAATGGAAAACATTGAACCATGTAAAGTTTACAGAGCGTTTTCCGTGATGTTCTACTGTTTGTTTCATTTCTCTGTATTTCCACCACCAGCTAGAATCAACTTCATACAGCGCTGCCTCCGTTGCTGTTTCTGTACTTGTGCTGTCACTTCTACAGAAGTTCACTGCAGATGCCAACTTAGGGATCACAACCACTCTTGGCAGCTTGCTCTCTTTCTGTGTTTAAATTTAATGACAAAAAGCTTTTTTCCTCTACTAAAGCCATCTCTAACACTCTACTATGCCTGGGGAGGCTGGGATAGAGGGGGTGGAAATCTGCTGTTTGTTTGAATGAAAGAAAAAGCCCTTCCATTTAGAGAGAGAAACATCTAAATTTGAACCAAACACTCCAGATACTGAATACGTTTCTAGCAAACTGGCTGGCAGCTCTGCCAGATTACATCAGGTTACATATTACTAAACATTTATGCTACCATCAGGACTGAGGAAAACAGAATGTCAGAAAAGCAGTCTGCAGAAATAAAAGAAAAACAAGTGACGAAAGCAAAAATCTAACTTGCTAGTGGTGATGGCATGTTTACCAAAGCAGCTCTGGATCTCTGGATCTCTTCTTAAGTGAAATACGACACCGAGGATCTCTGTGAAGCAGCTGAAGAGACTTCATGCGTGCTTGGGAAAGACAAGGCTACACATGATGGCTCCAGTGCCCAGTTATTATATCAAATCTTGCTGTGGGCCAGGACCTGCCCTGGGTTCTTCTGTACTGCGAACAGCACTAGAAGGTAGGAATACCCAAGGGAGCTTTAAACAAGGACATCAGTATATCAACACTCTACTGTATCCCAGAACGTTGAACACTGTTGGAACGTGACCTCAGAAATCAGTCTGTCAGCTATTACAAACGCCTTACGGAGCTGTCCCTCCTCAAAAGTGTGAGCTAACTGAGAATTTATTCAATGAAATCTGTTTCTATAGTGCATAAACATTAGGCAGAAGTGTTTGGATGTTGGCCAACTGAAGTAGAGCGAGCTTGGCTTCTGAGAATCGGGGTAGGAAGCACGGCACCATCAAGCATCAAATACACTCTGTACAGTCAAGTGCTAGGTAAAGGATGTGAACTCTTCAAACTCCCAAGTCTTGGAAGCTTCCAATGATAAATACAGCTGGAAATTAATGTTGAGTTTGCCAGTAAAAGTCAGAAATAAAATGCCATAAGATTCAAAGCATCAAGTAGAGAAGAAAGAACCTACTGTTTATTTCCAATGTGTCTTCTGGCATCCTGGAGGGCTAGACTGGATTTTTAAATTTATTTTTTAAAATGTCTGCAGCTGATAATTTTGTGCATAAATAGAAAGGCTTAAACAGTCATTCCAGAGAGTTTTGGAAAAGTAACAAGTTTCACTCTGGAGATTTTTGAAAAAACAATGGCTGTAGAATGATCTTCATAGACCTTTTGCATCTCTTTCTCCATGGCAATTGAGTAGATCACACTTTAAAGTTTCATAAATACAGATTTCCACATGTACATATTGCCTAGTTCCCCAGTTTATAATCTCTATATCCTCTTTCTTTTTTTTAAACTCAAATTATCTCTATTCTCACTGAGATAATGTCCATTCTTCAGTGACTACAGTCACAATCTGAAGCAATTTGTTCCAGGACAGCAGGGAAAAGTAAGGAAAAAAGAGAGAGAAAAGAAAAAAAGGCACAACTTTATCTTCATTACATTCTAGATTATTTGACAAAAGTAAATGCAGCCAGCAGAAACAGAGAGAGGGGAAACAAAAGTTCTCATTTACAACCATCTTTGCAGTAGGTCATCACGGCTTAGAACCACAACTCAGAATTTCTGAAAACCCATTTCCAAGCTCTCCCTTGCAGCTCCTGCCCCAACTCACACTTCTGCCATAACTCAAAGTTTATAACTATGTAGTTGGGGTTTATATATGGTTTAAAGAGGGGAAAGGAATCTGGAAAAGGTAAAACTTTCAATGCTTTTATGCTACACCATAAATCCTAAACCCCTATGAGTGTTTATTTCAAGGGAGAAAGGAATTATATCCTTGACTAAGACAAGATTACCCTTAAATTAATTAAACTATAATGACTTTCAAGAACAAGGCTCTTGGTGCTTTATCTGGAAGCTAAGCAACTTCATCTCCATGATTTGCATTCTGCTGTGCAGACAATGCACTACGACTGCCAGGACTGGTGCTTCCACGACATGTTGGTGTGCAACCAGCGTGTGACTTCCTGAGGCAGGAAGTGTTCAAGGCCAGGTTGGATGGGGCTTTGAGCAACTTAATCTAGTGGGAGGTGTCCCTGCCCATGGCAGGGGGGTTGGAACTAGATGATCTTTAAGGTCCCTTCCAATCCAAACCATTCTACGATCCCGAGCAGGTATTCTGTCTTTGTGAGCCAGACTGAATGACTTAGTTTCAGCTTTGAAAATAAACCAAATAGGCCTAATTATAGGTTTTCATTAGTAGGGGTTTTCTCAGAGCATTGGTAAGGAGGTCCCCTCTGTAGAAAAATGGCCTGTGAAAGTAACTACAAATTAATCTGTGAATCTAGTCAGCCAGGTAGTTACATGCCCTCTTAAGTCTTACCTCTTCCTTCATGTCCATCCCCTCAAGTTCATCAAGCAAATGAGCACTGGTCCAGACAGAATAACAGGCCTTTTCATTCTATCTCCACTGCAACCCACTTTTTCCTTCCACACTGACCACTTTCAAACAAATCAAACACACGCAAAGTCAAATAAATATCCATATAAATTCTGGCTGATGACAGAGCTGGACAACAAAGAATTAGAGTTTTCTTATGTTCTGACATGTTTGGTGGTTTTTTTTTTACACCACAGTAGGTCCAAAACCCAAATGAAATGAGGTGTTTTCACAAAATGTAATAGAGCTGTGGAATGCATCTCTGCGAGGGATTCCATTAAAAGAAAAGAAAATAAAAGAAAAAAAAAAAAAAAAGAGGTTTGTGGAAAAAGTCTTTCTTAAGAGGAGATGTCTGTTTCTTGTTTTCCTAATTCTTACATTCTTCCCCTAGTCATCTGCCACTGGCCCCTGTTGATGATACAGTATTAAGATAAGAAGTCCCTTTGTCTCACCCAATAAAATATATTCTAAGTTCTAGCCATAAATTACACACTCAAAATTGAAGCAAGAATAGTTCTATTAACGTGCTTTCATTTCACCCAATAAATTAATCTTTTCTGACAAACAATACTTGTAACCTTGCATGACTTAAAAGAGTGCTGCAGGATCTAATTCACCTGTGTAATTCCAAGCATAAATATTCATTGCAGCAAAATTCATATACACTAATGACCAAATTGCTTATTATAGCAATTAGCCAAGAGTCAGGTAGGGTGAAGTGGGCACTGGGATTTGTGCTCTCCACATTGCTAAGCTCAAAGAGGACTGTCCACAACCAACATTTAAGTGAAGCAACTGAGATCAAAGTGTAACAAGTATGTTATTTTCACACACACGGGGCAAAACGTATGGATGCATTCAAGAAGCCGTTACCACTTTTCCTAGATTGTTAGCTGACCAAAAAGCTGTGAAATATGCTCTGATCTAGTTATAATATTATTTAATTTCCAGTTCCCATAGTTGGCTGAATCACTACCTGGATTACAAAGCGCAGTGCACAGAGGTGTTTGCAGTTGAACAGAGGTGTTTCGAACATGTTCTCTCAATTTCCATTCTAACACTAAGAAAACGCTTCATCATCTCCACAATCATAATTAATGTGCTGGTATGTAGATATAGCACAGTTGACAAATTTACAGGCTCTTCCTTCTTTACTTTTAAAATGCACACTTCACAGTAAAAAAAAAAAGCTCAGATTTGGAGTGTAACATTCATAATCTTAAAGAAGGTGCTTCTTAAATGAGCCTGGATACAGTGGATGCTATTGAATTCTTGTAGGCACGAAATATTTACACATGTTTTCTACAGCATCTAACACCCTGACATTTGAGCCCAAGAGGTTTCTAAGCACTATTGGAGTACTACGAATAAAGTAAAGCAATTTTGTTCAGTTCAATACAATATAATATTTTATTCCTCTTCAGATTCCTGAAAGATGTGTACCTCCTCTGTCAATAAAAGACCTATCCATTTCCTGGTTTATTTCCTCATATATAGTTAGATTTTTGGTCAAACATTGCCATCCAGTGGCTTGAAGGACAGTGGTGTAAATGCCAACTAAGAAACCCTGACCATTTCTCCAGTACAATGACATGGGCAAGCTAACAATTTAATTTGTTCCCTGCTACCACATACACTTCTAATTTTACATGAGAGAGCAGAAAGATTATGCAGGTGTAAAAGCTCCTAGCTAGAAGCACCTCATCAAAGCAAATTGAGAGATGAAAGGCATTTTTTAAATTCTCCTTGTCATTTAAGCTCAGCTAGTGCTTTCCTGGTACCAGCCTGACGCTTAAGGTAGCTTAAAGCCTGTCCCAGCTTACACTCGGGCTGGAAATATGAAATGAACACTTGACCACTAGAAGCAGCCTGAGAAACCCTCCTCAGCTATTCACAAGGCTTCCCAGAAAAGATCAGTCTCAACATGACAGCTTGGAAAGCACAACCCCTGAAATTTCGGCTGCTCTGAAACGTTTACAATTACACTGAATTCTGAACTCTCCACCAAGCACACCAGGCCCTTTTCTTCCCCCTGTGACGTGTCTTTTCCTACTGTTCGCTCCCCAGGAAAACAAGGGACCACAGGAAACAGCTTGCTTAGTGCTTGCTGAGGTCTTGACACACGATGATCAGCTCTGTCACAGAGTCCTTGTGGTAGGTGCTTTTAGCACCATCACAGCAACAGGACGTGCTGGACTTCACTCACCTTCCCCACCCTGTAACCTGTAGCACTAGATTTCTTTTCTCTGGTTCAGGTTCTACAGCTCAGATACTTCTCAGCTCACCTTACAGTTTACCCATTTTCCAGCTGTGGCTGTAATAACAAGTCTAGTTCAGCTTTTTTGCATACAGGAAATCTTCACTTGGAATATCTCACCAGCCACTGATTAAAGGGATGCGAAACTTCTTTAAAAAAAAAAAAAAAAAAAAAGTAGAAAGAAAAAACCCAAGCTATGCAAGAGTATACATTTCCCTTAACATACAGAGTCACAATGTGCTGGCACATTTCCAGGAAGAAGATGTAGGAGATAAGACTGTTAACCAGAAACTGTAAAAAAGAAAAATAATTCCAGGATCTTTAAAATTCCCAGAAGTTCTGCCAGAATTACTAACCTTTTACCAGAATCCTCTAATTAATCTCATCATCATTGTCAAGAAAAGATCACAGGAACAGAAGAATTTGCACCTAATGTCTCACAACAGGGCTCCCGATCACGGCACCACACTCAGAAACATTCCCAGAAATAGCCCAGTGAGAAATTACTACAACACCAAATCCCTCATTCTGGTTTATATTTTACAGAAGATCTTTTCCAGTAGTGACATCCACTGTTTCAGTCCAATAATTTAAGCTTCACGACTACCTCATCTTTCTTAGTATAACATTCTTAATGCAGTTTAGAAGTCTTAAAATGATACTGGGGCATTTAATCCCAAACTAAACAGTAGTTGGTCTTCCTTAGAAGAAAACTTGGCAAGGGTTAGGGGCTGGGCTGGCCACTAGACAAATGACAGACACTTTCTATTAAGCCCTCTTCCTTCCCAAAGGGGAAGAGAAAGGGAATAAGGGAGAGAGATTTATGGGTTGGAAAAGAAAATTAAAGCAACTTTAACAAAAATAGTAACAACAAAGTGAAATATATAGAAATATACTGCAAAACCAATATCAAACCCAGCCCCCTGGGGAAATCCAGACTGGACTCAGCAGCAGATGGGAACTGGATTCAGGAGCTGGATTCAGAAACACACAGATCAGGATTGAAGGCAGAACAGACAGAGCCTTCTTCAGACACCAGCCATCGAAGAAGAGACCTTGACCCTCATGATCCCTCAGCTTTATACTGAACAGGATGTATATGGGGTAGAAGTCCTTGTTGGTCCATTGAGGGTCACCTGTCCTGTTGCTCCGCTCCACAGGTGCCACCTCTTCCTCACTGTACCCACAACATGGCGCACAAAACTTAGCAGGGACCTTAGTCTGTGCAGGAAGGAGCAAGTATAAGCAAGAGCCTTTCTGCACATCCCAATCCTTGGCAGGAACTATAAACATCACCGCTAGAAGCTGTTCGTGAGTCTAATGTCACTGTCTGTGAAAATCCGCCATTAATTTCAGAAAGTGCAGTTAGTTAGAAGAAAATAACCTGAAAAATAAAATCACTGAGCAGAATTAGTTCTGTTCTATCTCAAACCAGGACAAAACTAATTTAGAAATAGCCAAGAGAAAGGAGAGCAAGTGTTCAGTTTAAGCAGTAAGGGGTTTGTTAATTTGTTTTTGTTTCCCATGAAACCTCTCTAAAAAAATTCCACATGTGGCACACATTCTCCTGCATTATTGGTAGTCTTCAGCCATAGGACGGAACCCTTGTTTAACAGCAATTTGTCAAAATGTATGTAGAAAGACGACCTCCAAATAACATGAATAAACAGACACGTTCAAGGACCAAACACAGTGAAACGTGGCTTTACTCATTAAAATGAAATCTAGTTTCTTAGAACAGCACTGGCAGAGGTAGATGCTGTCCTAGTCAAGCTCACGCTTGAATGATGCAGGACCTTGAGTAAGAGAACTGATTTAATACACACATAAAAAAGCCCAAAGTATAACTTTCCTTTTGGGAAGGACAGAGTGGAGGAAGAAAGGGAAACAGATGAACATGAATTCTACTGAGTGCCTCTGAAAAGCTTCCTTTGCTTCACACCAGCCTGCCAGTAGACTGCAACTGCTTAACACATCTGGCAGCCCAGGACAGGCGACTACTTTCCTCAAAATCTCTAGATCTCCACGAGTTTCACAATGCTAAGGCAGTTCTACTGCTGAACGGTGCCCTGTGCAGGATGCAGGGCCAGCGGATGGGTCAAGCTTTGAAACAAGCTACAGGTAGATTTGGAAGACTGTAGAGTAGGTTTATCAAGTAGATGAGTTGACTTAAGCAATGATGTAAAAATCACAGTCAATGGCACATTCAATTCGGTTTTTTCACAGCTTCCGACCCACTAAATACCTGCCGGAAAGGGTAGCTTCACAATCCTTTTTCTAGAAGGTTGGGCAGGGGTTTTGATGTGGTTTTGGGAGGGATGGTTTGGTTTTAGTGTGGGGGTTTTTTGCCAGCAGAGGCTGCTATTTCCTTTTAGTTCAGAAAACATTTGCAACTAGCATAAACACTAAAATACAAGTGTTGTGGAAATGGCTTGTTCTAACAAAATCAGTGACACTTGCAAGTTACACAAATAAATAACTAGTTTACTCTAAATCCTACACTCCTCATCCATCCTGAAATGTTTTTCAACAAAAGCTCATTTCTGTTTATTTCATTCAGGTCCAAGAACTTGAAAGTTAGACTAAGCCTAAGATGAATCTCATTCTGAAAATACATTACATTTCTGTAATATCTATTGCTGAGATATTTGTGCATCTCAAGAGAATAAGATTTATTTTCTCAGCTCTGCAGCACGGCAAGAATGTTTATGCATCTTTGCAGCTGGGGAAGGTCACAAACACCCTAATTTTGCTGGGAAGGATGTCCAGATCTCCAGTCTCTCCTCAGTCATCACTGACAACAAGGTTACTACTCGCCCTGCATTTTAGGTTTAAGGATCTCAGTGGCGTTTAAGGAACAGGTATATTTTACTTCTTATTGCAGCAACTTTTGTCCTTTTAGAAGTTAGAGCCATTGAACAGCCTGACTAATCCAGTGTTTAGAACTGTGTTGCAGTGTAAAGTTTACTGCCAGTTTAAATCCCGGTGAAAAGTAACCGGTTACACTGAATCGAGTATTGCACAAACATGAGCGTCACCCAGGAAAAAGATCACCTTTGAGGAATGCAAAGTGAGTAATAAATGGAGCAAAGAAAAATAAGGAACGGGAAGGAAACGAACAAAGAAAGACAGTGATTTATACTATGATTCTAGGTTATACAATAGCCAAATATATTTGACAGTCATATTTATACACCTTAGTATTGTAGCCTAGGATGCTTTCCTGCACCTTAAGGCTTCATGTTTCAGGATTCTTACAGGCCAAAGTTCTTTTGTTCATTTTTCAATCAGGGCTAAAATTTGGCATCTTGGAACTTGATCAGCTGTGGTTCAGATTTCAAAAATACAGACTGTACTTAGACAAGCCAAAACACAGACCTATAACATTTTCATTTAAATAGCAGCTAGTCCGTCTAGCATTAGATAGCGCTTCAATCTTGGGTAGATTTATAAGAATTAAGACTTCCACAGCATTTAAGGTATGCTCTTCTAGCAGATCTTCTACCAGAAGTAATAAAACATTAGAATTTTTTACAGAGCAAAAAACCCCCCGACTTCCCACATTTAACTTCTTTCCTTTTAATGACAGGAAACAAAGAGTCTCTGGATAGAGGAATTCCAAACGGGCTTTCAGTGCTATAACAGCGACTTTAAGTAAAAAGCATAAATGCTAACAAGGGAAAGGACCCTTTAGCTTCCCTATACAGGAACATCTGGACTAAGTTGGAATCCGCATGGTTATACTTTTAAGAGAACTTCCTTTCTTTTGCAAAGCAGAACTGCCTAGATTGGAAAAGACCTTTAAGATCACAGAGTCCAATCATTAACCCTCGAAGATTCGATGAATTTGGCATTATTCGCTCCTTTCAGCTCTTGACAGATTCATATAGCAAAGAACTTTTAGCCTGCAGGTTGAAGTCAGCAGTAGACACATGAAATAAACCACAATAAGAAGACAAGCAATGAGAGCAACAGTTGTCAGAATAAGAGCTTTCAACTCATTTTTCTTGCTTGCTTTCTAGGATTTATCAGCCCACTGACCCATTTCCAAGAAGATTCTAGAGATACAGACTGCATGTGACAGCCCACCAACCCATTTCCAAGAAGATTCTGGAAGCGCAGACTGTATGATACCTTGTTAACATAGGAGTCCAAATCCCTGCCCAGAGGCTGCTCATATAAGGGCATGAATCAGAGCCCCAGGTGGTGCCCCCAGGACCAGGACCCAGGGCTGGTGATATCTCTTTCTTTGTCTCTTGTTCCTCTCTCTATTTTTGCAAGGTTTGTTGTCATGGTATTTTGCCAATACTGTTATGAGCACCTAAAGTTATTTTCTTATGTTATTACTGTTGTTAACAAATAAAATTTTGTTTTGAGAATTGGAGGAACCCTAGTGTTGTTTCACCTTAATCCTGACCTAAGTCATCGTCCTGGTTGCCTAGGATGTGACAATCTGGCTTCTCTATTCCCATTAGACATTTTTACAATGTGCATACTAACATCAGATCCTCAACATGAGTGGAGGAAACCAGCAGCAAAATAAGTATATCCTCCAGCCCAGGAAATTAGCAGTCCACAAGGAACACCTGTCACTGCTTCCACAGCAGTAGATACATCTGGCTGGGTTCTGGAGGCTGCTCCTGCTTCTCATTAGCCCAGACATCCATTGACTCTGCTCTTCATTCCTCTTGAAACATTGACATTGACTCTTTATCTGCTCACTTGGAATGTGAATTGTTTTGAATGGATGAAAGTTGGGTTTATCTGTAAGTTTTGTAGCAAACAAGAGCACTTCTCCCTAACAGTAGCACTGGCTTAATCTTATAGCAACTGGTGTTCAGTGAAGAAAAGTGAAGAGCACTTCTTCTCAGGGGGTGGTATACAGGAGGTAAGCCCACTGGCCTGGGCAGAAAGGGACAGCTATTCTTGTATACCAGATGGTACAGAAGAGAATGCTCCCATCGCAGCTTTCCCAAACTGCTTTCCTGGTCTTAGAATTGGTTATGGGGTGGGGGAGACAAAATACACTTCAGAAAATTTTCAATGCATAGAAAATGAAACCTTAATAAAAGCCAAATGTCAATAATATTTCTTATGATCCAAAGATGACATAGAGAGGAAATGGAGTAGTAACTACCATGCTGAGCGCACAGGAAGAATGTGCTTGTAAAATGAAACGGGAAGGCATTTAAAATAGGGAGAGAATGGGGAACAGGGAGGAAGAGCTCCCCAGGATGTAGACCATAAACTATGTCCATAAGATACAGTTGTATTTTACAGGCTCCAGATGAGCAGTTCAAAACACTGAGACTGAGCAGCTGCAAATTATCAATACCGTATTTGTTATGCATGATCTGTGGTCAGATTATCATATAAACCAACCATAATTGAGGTTTTCAAGATTAGAATAACAATGTAGTTGCTACTCTCCAAGAAGGGCAATGTTTGCATAGCAACCTACCACATGGGAATCATGAGTTGGTTAACTTTCATGACTATCAGATAAGAATCACACCACGCTGGTGGAATTCATTAACGGACTGGAGCGTAGGGCTGCCTGCTCAGAGAGATCTCGACAGGCTGGGGAATGAGCTGAGGAAAACCTTATGAAGACAAGAAACATAAATGCAAAGTCTTGCACCTGGAATGAAACAGCATCACACAAAGGTACATGCTGGAGGACAGCTGCTTAGGTAGCAGCTTTGGAGAGGAGGACCTGGGGTGCACCAGATGACAAGCTGACAGGTAATGCCATGTCTTTGAAGCAAAAAAGGCTCTACCACACACTGGTCACTATTAGCATGAATGTAGCTAGCAGAACGAGTGGAGAGATTATTATCCTCCATTCAGTACTTGAGAGTACTAGAGTTTACTGGAGTACTGTGTCCAGCTTGGACTTCTTACTACATGAATAATATGAGTCCAGGGGAGTGCCACTACACATAAGACGCCCAAGACAATTAAGGCCTTAAAATGATTAGAGGACTGAAGAACATGACTCATGACATAAAGCTCAGTGTGCTGGACTTGTTTAGACTAAAGATTAGAAGGTTAACGAAAGACCCAATTACTATTGTCAACAATCTAACAAGCTGTTAAAGAGAAGATAGAGCCAGACCTTCTCAGAAGTGCTCTACAAAAGGGGAAGAGGCCACAAACACAACTCCAGCAAAGGAAATTTCAATTACACATGAAGAAAATATATTCTTCATAAGGGGATTGATCAAACACTGGAACTAGCTGCCAGACATAGGAAACAATTTTGTCATTATAACATGTTTTTTCATTGAAGGTATTTTGTCATTAAATACATTGTGGACAAGCTTTTTTAGCAGGGCTTGTTGTGATAGGAGAAGGGGTGATGATGTCAAACTAAAAGAGGGGACATTCAAACTAGATATAAGGAAGAAATTTTTTTACGCTGAGGGTGGTGAGACGCTGGCCCAGGTTGCCCAGAGAGGTGGTCAATGCCCAATCCCTGGAGACATTCCAGGTCAGGTTGGGCAGGGCTCTGAGCAACCTGCTCTAGTTGAAGCTGTCCCTGCACATTGCAGCGGGGGTGGTCTACATGGCCTTTAAAGATCCCTTCCAACCCCAAACATTCCATGATTCTATGGTATTGTTTGAATAATGATAGAACCAAATGATGAGTCCATATCCCTTCCAACCTGAACTGTTGTGACTACAATATTTCTCTTTCACACCCACTGTATGAACTCAAGGCCTTAAGTGCTCAATGGCAGCGTTCCTCAGCAGAACTGTTAGAAGCTCACGATTGGAAAATCTTGCACACCTTAGGAATAAATAAAAAAACAGAGGGCTTTTTATAGCTTCTCAGAATTAAGAGGAAATGGTCTACTTTATCAGCATAATTTAATATCATTATATTTTGGATGACCAATGCACTGCATGATTGTTGTGTCAAATGCAGAAGCAAACCAGAAGTTCCCAGGGAGAAACCAGTGAATTTGGCAGGCACTGTTCAGACTTCTGGCATGTGGAGAAGGAGGCTGAAAGATTATGAAATCAATGTTCAGTCAAATTTTTATGGTAGAATTATTGGAAGTAACACGGGAAGTCAGGTGGCAAGCTAATTCTCAATGGAAGTTTCAAACTTAACAATTCATGGTTTGAAACAGGTTATCTTTGTAATTGGAAAACAGGATTATAAAGAGTAATATATTATTTTGTGAATACTAACAACTATGTAATAGATTAATTCCTTACCACTTTTGTTTCAGAATTCCTCTACACTCACATACCATTTATTATGTAAACCTATTTTCTGCTCATGTTTGGATGGTTCTTGTTTGGAAGCTCTAAGTGCAGATTTCTAATTTATCGGAAATATGCCAAATTGAACAATGTTCAGTATAAAAACACACCTAAACCAGGTCTCCCTCGGTAAAATCCCCACAGGAACAAAGATCTGTTGGGGTTTTTTTTTCCCACACAGGTAGCTCTACCTGCTACATAAGTAATAACCATCAAGCTGTTCAGTGATGTTACCAAGGGGAAAAAAGCAACTTTGTCCCTCTCCATTAGGATTCTACAAAAATATAACCATGTCGACACCTTCACCATGAGAACAAAGCCTTACAGTCTTACAGGCCCAATTCAGAACAGTCTTGCTCTAACCTCAGGAAATGTGTTAGTGAAAATCTTTCAGAGACAGTGGTCGATTTTGACCTCTAACATTTTATGATTTTGTGCTGCAAAAGGAAAATAGCCACAAGAATCAAATCCTCTGCTTGCCATTCTTTTAGAAGAGAGTTCTAAAGATACCAGAGATTTCAAAACAATTTCTTATCAAGCAGACATCTGTAATGTGTTATTGTTTGGTTTGGGGTTTTTTGTTTGGCGTTTGGAAAACTTGGCTCCAAGAACCATTGAAATTAATTCTAAAATTCTTATTTTACAACTTCTTACCATTATTTCAAATAAGTAACGCACAGTATTTAAACTGCTTTAAGAAGGATTTTTTTTTCAGAACTTCAGGAAATAGTTCAGAAGTATGCTCTATGCTTCCTCAGAATAACATGGGCATTTTCCAAAACCAACAAAGTTCCATATTCAAGCCAGCTCTCATCAACAGTTCTGAATAAATACAGTAACATTATTTGCCCTGCTCGTCAACAAATCTTGTAGAACATCACAAGGGCCTGGAGGTGTTTAAAAAACAAGTAGATGTAGCACTTGAGGCGATGGTCTAGTGGTTAGAGAGATGTTAGGTTGAAGGTTGGACTTGATGATCCCAGTGGTCCTTTCCAACCATAATGATTCTGTGATCATCTTTCTTTTAAGGACTGATAGCCAAAATTCTTAGCCTTGAAAAAAAATTAAAATATGCACTGTCAGAGGATGTATTACCACATTTATATGGCAGCTATGGAATGGCTCTCAGAGGAGCAAGAGTGGCAACGCTGTCTGAAACCATCATCACTACTGCACTGCAGGGCGCAGCTCCCACAGATTTTCAGAGGGAAAACGAGTTCCAACCCTATTCATATCACAAGTGCCAGTCACGTAATATTTATCTCTATAATAGTAACAAGGCACTAAACATTACAAGATACTTGCAGCTCTATAGCCCATGTTTGTCATCACAGCTGCAGAATTTCAAGTCAGGAGAGCAATGTCAGTTTATTGTTCTCACAATGACAAGTTTTAACATCTCGAGCTCTAAGAGTTAAAGAATAAGAGTTTGCTGATGACAGGAAACTGGGAGCTTTGGCTGATACCCCTGAAGGCTGTGCGGCCGTTCAGCAGGATTGGGACAGACCGGAGAGCTGGGCAAAGAGGAACCTCATGAGGTTCAACAAGAAGTGCAGAGTCCTGCACCTGGGAAGGAGGAACAAAATGCACCAGGACAGGTCAGGAGGTGATCTGGTAGAGAGCAGCTCCCTGGAGAAGGACCTTGGAGTCCTGGGGGACAACAAGTTCTCCATGGGACAGCAATGTGCCCTAGTGGCCAAGAAAGCCAAGGGTCTCCTGGGGTGCATGAAGAAGAGTGTGGCCAGCAGATGGAGGGAGGTCCTCCTCCCCCTCTACTCTGCCCTGGTGAGACCTCACCTGGAGTCCTGCGTTCAGTTC
>JAVSBS010026366.1:0-14906 GCA_033124195.1 Coracias cyanogaster | reverse complement strand
TCAAAGAACCATCTGGACATTTGGAAAGACTCTCAGGAAATAAGGAGTCAGTGACAGAGCTAGTGTGCATTGTTACAAATTAAAAGTACAAAAGAAGAAACAGTATGAGCTCAAAGTCTGCAGTTTGGTGTTGTATTTGTAGATATCAGAGATGTTTACATATTTACCATTTTCTCTGGTTTACATTCTTTTCCCCCCAGAGGTACCAAAAACAGAGAAAACCTTTGAGGAGAAACTGATTTTGAAGGCATTCCTACTGAAGTTTGTGAATTCTTATGCACCAATTTTTTATGTTGCCTTTTTTAAAGGAAGGTAAGATAAGTGTCCTTTACATATAGATATTTATATATATATATATACACACATATATCTGTCTATATTAGTGGATCTGCATTTAAAAATGGGCACAAGAGGTTACCTAGCTAAATTTGGGACTGTCCACCTTCACCAACTGTTAAAAAATGTCATAGACAAGATTGTCTAAAGCTTCCTGTTGAATGGCAGGGCATGATGTTCTCTACTGTCCTGTCTCTCTTCTAACAAAAGTTTTGTTCTGAAATGCAATCATTTTAGTTTTATTTCTAAAATAACAATGATTCACACATCAGAAAATAATTCCTTTTATTAAAAAAGGGTGTTTCATTTATGTGTGAATGGTATTGATTACAGTTTAACAAATTTTTCTTGAAACATCATTTAGCAAAGAAAGATTGTCCTGTTTGATAAAAAATCATGGAACTACTTTCTCTATTGCTTTCTTGATATTTTGTAGTATTTGCCCATATCAAGTTAAATTAAGAAATATAGTTAACTGGAAGCTGCATGTTTTGGCATGTTTTTGATTGACCAAAAAGCTAATTCAGCTGTCCTGCTAATTAAGTGTGACTTCCTATGGGTTCAGGATCATTGTCTTTTGGGACCCAGTTATTCACAGTGTAACACATGCTTTTGAATGGGAAGCTTAAAATGATTGTTTGCTAAAACTTTGGCAAAAATGTTTAAAACATCCTCTGGATTCTGTTTCATACCATTTCTGTTCCTTCTGGGGGCAGTAAAGTTTCTTAATCTATACTCTTCACTAATCCTATTAAACATCATTGATTTAAGAATTAATGATACATTTTACCAGCAGTTGTAAATATTGTAAGACATTAATGAAAAATATCACCAATTTCTTTTTTAAAAATCTTTTAATTTTGTGTCATATGGTTATAATAAAATGAATCTCACTTTTCTCCTCATTTAGTCAAAAGAGCCTTTACTGTCTGTAGATGTGTAAAACTCCATTCAGGGCATTACTCAGATGCAAGAGCATGTGAGTTATGATATGTGTTGTCAGTTTTGTTTCTGATCTCTAATCAAGAGAGGGAGATTATTATTTTTTTTTTGGTACAGAAAATATTTTATTAAAACTATTTCATTAAGGTGTAGTAGTAGAGGCCTAATACTTTGAAATGATTTCAAATAATCAAAGTTGAGTAGGTGTCAAGTCTTTTGAAATTCATGTTGAAATAGCTAGCTCTGAAATATTTTAGCTAATATGAATGAACAGTTATGTTCATTCAAAAAGCATAACATGCTTTTTCCCTGTTTTTGTATTATTTCATATGCTGCTATTGCTTTCAGATTTGTTGGCCGTCCTGGTCATTATGTATATGTGTTTGATGGCTATCGAATGGAAGAGGTAAGTACATCTGAAATAAATAAAAGAAAATCCTTAAAAAGATAGATGTGTACAGTGTATTTCAGTGGAGTCTAGACAATAAAAGAAAATTGTAAAACATGTTTTCTATTAGGAAACATTAAAGATGTTAAATCTTCAACATAAATAGACAAACCTAAACTTTTCCCTCTGAGGCATCTGTATGTTCTCTCTTTCTACAGTTGTGAGTACTTCACAGGCTTTCTTAGGTGAAGCTTCATTTCTGTGCTTTACAACTGACCACTAAGACACAAACAGATTAAATTATTTGATCAAGGCTCTTGGGAAACCTATGACAGAGTCTGAACTAGAATCTGACTTCCCATTCCATAGATCACTAGAAGCCCAGCAATTTTAATAGCCTAAAAAGCTATAGCCATTTTGTGCTAAACATGTAAACACTTTTTTTTTTTTTTTTTTTCAAAATTCCTTTTAACTGCGGGTATTCCCTTGAAAATCAATAGACATACTCAAGGTTTTACAATAAAGCTTACGCGTTAGTCTTTGCAAGATTGAAGACTTTCTCCCCCCTTGGGAGACATCAGGTTGGAAGAGTATTGGTGATACTGCATTATGTTTATTACATTGATTATATAGTAAATATTTTTAAAGGAAATATAGTAGCCCCAGGGCACAGTAAGTTATTTCAGAGCTCTACATATTTTCCATAATGCAGTTTTATGAGTGGAGGTGAAATACCTTGTTAAGGATAGAATTGCAATGATCAACGAGCTCCGTGCTTCTGCACAAATTGGTGGTGAGGTGGTGGGCACATAAAGACATGGGTAGCTTTTCCAAGTGGGTACTTTTAAATTAATTCTCTTACCTCCTTCACACTCTATGGTTTTGTTTGATTACAGTGTGCTCCAGGAGGCTGTTTGATGGAACTCTGTATTCAGCTGAGCATCATTATGCTTGGAAAACAACTGATTCAAAACAATCTGTTTGAAATTGGAATCCCGTATGTAACCCAGCCTTCTCCATTATCATGCATTATTCCTATGACATTGTAAATTAAATCTTTGCTCCTTATTCAACGGAATGGGACTTCTGCCACTGACTTCAGTGGGTTCTAATTGAATGTGATGATAAATCACATTTTTGGTTGTGATGAAATGATCTGGCTGTATTTTACATTGAATAATTGGCTATATCTGCAGTAAATGGCTTAAAGAAAGTGATTGAATATATTAAATAATTGATCTAAATTAATTTTAGAAACCTGGGAAAACAGGCAAGGTATGATGGATCTCTTGGGAAGTTTTAGAGAAGCTCTCAGAGTTGCAGCACTGAATACAAATTAGTGTAAAGTGGAGGACAGATGGCATAGAGAAAAGCATTAGCTCATAAAAGATGTTAAAATATATTACTTGATCTACGACTATTTTATTGGTTTGCAGATGAAATCCACACATTTCTAAGGTGCCTGTACATCAGTATGTCACCATATGATGCAGGAGCTAGAGTATGGGAGAGATGCTGACATGCTGCTCAGCGGCTCTCTGCCGCAGAAAGCTTAGTGCACTATGTCCTCTACTCCAAATACAGCAAGAAATCTCTCTTAGTCTGTCTCCAGTGTCAAAGGGTTATTCAGGCAAGAGAATCCACTTAGAATGTCTTGCTCCTGCCTCTTCAGAGGGGTTTTCTCTTGTTTCTGTTAACTGAATCATCCTTGTTGGTGACAGTGATCTGTGAAATGTTGTAGCAGATGAAGAGTCTGGCTTACATGCAAACCTCAACTCCACTGAAATTAGTTAGAATCTTTGAACTCTAATGTCATTATCTTTTGGATCACATCCCTAAGGAAGGCCTTGAAGACACTAACTAGAAACCAAAATGAGTGATGATTAAAAGATTATTAAATAATCTTTAAAATGAGCCCTTTTCCTCCCTTTCCCTACCAAGAACCATTTTTTGGAAGTAATTTAAATAGAGAGCAAAAACATTTCCCAAATAAATCAAATGTGGATTATGGATCATTTCATTATTCTTGTGTCAAAGTTCACCAGGGAGGCCTGTTTTCTGTCTACATCTCATTGAGTTTAGAGTTTATTTTGAGAAAAAGGTAGTAAATCATTCCAAAAATATCTGACACGATGAAGGCTTAAAGCTTTCTCAGTGTAAACCTGATATGATTTTTTTCCTGTCTTCCAAAAATGTTCTGCTACTGGATTTTTTTGTTTTGAATGGGGATTCTATGATGTTTAAAACACTGTATTTACTATTTTTGATTCATGAAAGAAAAGGCTGATCCAGTCCAATCAGAAAATGCCTGTCAAATTATTTCTCAATTCCTTCACTACAGCTCTTGGTGCAAGAATGTGACAATTTCATCCTATTTTTCTCCCGCATTTCTGCTCCCCCACCCTTCTGCCAACAATCTATGGTGGCTTCAATTTTTAAAACTGATTAACTGATTAAGAACAAACATACTTTCATCCTCTTCTTCGCAGGGAAATACCTCATTTCAGTCATAATGCTATCCTGTCATCCTGAAATAAACACATCTGGTTTTCCTTTGCTTGTCCGTATTCTCAGGAAAATTAGGTGTATGTCTGAAGGGCTTGGCCCTTCTCATTGGACCTGTTTGCACCAGGAGAAGCACAGTGTTTTACTGAACTTTTAAGTTAATTAAAACAGAATTAGCCTTTTCTTTCTACATGGACCACTCTACTGGTTTGGATTAGATCCTTAATCATACTATATTCTACCTTATCTGCTCCACATACACAGGCATACAGACACTCTTTAAGTATCAATCAATCAGATTTTCAGAGGGCTGTACATAGGTTGCTGGACACTTACAAATCCAGATCAAAAGGGACTCCAAATGTGCACGTATTGCTCAAGTAGTAGTTCTGGCATTTCTGTGTCTCACACATAATCTACTATGTCTACAGATGCTGTTGTAGGTATACATCACAGATGTAGAGATAAACATATTCTTGCTCTCTGCCCTCCAGCCTTCTCATCTGGCTTCTTACTGTATCCTGCTCTCTCTGTTCTGCTACTTGTTTTCCTTGGTAATCTCTTACAGTCATCTTACCTCTGTTAGATCATCCTTTTTATACCAATAAGTTTTTTATTTTCATTCTTTACCTTCTGTCTTCATCAGGCCCTTGTTCTATTTTCTGATGTCTATATTTGCACAGGCTACACACTGTGATGAACAGTCCTTCTGTGGCAGATCAGTCTTTTCTATCTCTAGTTTCAGCAGCTGCACTTTTTCCCCCTTTTTTTTAGTATTTTCACTGAGGGTAGACTACAAGTGCTGTGACCAGCCTTACCCATACAAAGAGGTAAAAGAGACTATCATAAACAGTGATTTGTTCTTCAGAATCTGTAATTGTCCTCTATATGTGGGTAACATGGGAGTATCTGTCTGCTAAGTTATATCATGTCCCGGATCAAAAGAGTTTTCTTCCTTATTGAAATCTCAGGATTTCACTATTATCTTTAGAAAAACCTTTTGTTTTCATTCACCATAAAACCCAAGATATTTTAATTGCTTTGCAGAAGATTACAAAAGTTTGCTCCCATTTGCTATCTCTTTCCCTTAAAAAATGCTACTAACTAGGTGATAGACTGAGTTTACAAGCAACAGCCATCTATTATGTCTCTGGCGCTCCAAATGTTGCCGCAATTGGGAACCATCATTCAGTGGCTTCACTCTGGCTTGACCATGGTCAGTGCTGGCTGAGGAGTTATAGACTTAAACTTCAGATGCCTACCCTGCATTGTTTATGGTTGTTGGGGAACATCCTTGCTTTTTCATCCAATGTTTCTGGAGAAACTTCCATACAGCTACAACAGATGTGACTGACTGGTCTTCTAAACCTTTTGTGATTTCTTTTTCTATTTCTGTACCCAGTAATATCAAAACAGCTACGTAAATGCAACAACGTTTGAATTATGGAAAACTAAGCCTTCTTGAATTTAAATGTGTGTCCTGTGGGGCTGGAATTCACAAGTTTAACAAATGTAAATATGCCACCATTCACTCAGATGTGTCACATACCATAATTCATTTACTATTGCCACAGGAATTGATCCTAAAAGGCTGCAGGGCTTGAGAGCCTTAACCTAGAGTTCCTTTAAGTCTTCTTCACTTCAGGTCTGTTTTCCTGAACTTGTTAAAAAAAAATTGTGTGGTTTTTTTATTACTCTCTGTCTTTGACCTTGATGATAAACCCTCAGGGTGAAATCCTGGCCCTATTGAAGTCAATAGCAAAATTTCTGTTGACTTTAGTGGGGCCATGGTTTTGACCCTCTTTTATTTCCCTCATATTTTTCCTCCAAAGCTTGTGGATTCTTCAGAGGTGGGACATTGTCCTGTAGCAATTTTATGTGCTCTTCAGATACATAAATGCATTAAAAAATTCAGATGTAGATATCTTGCATAATGTGATGCTTATTGGTTATATTGGGAATTACGATGTTCCCACCTCTCATCTAGCACAACAGCTTGGTGATAATCCCTTATGAGAAACTGCAGCATCATTTTTAACTGCTCTAGATATAACCTTCTTACAAGAACATGTTCTCTATTTTCTTTCTCCCTGATCTGACATTCAGCCCTCTTTCATGCTATTCAGTCTCCTTAAGAATGTGTCTTGCTTTTTTATATTCACTGGCAAAAGGACCAGAAATAATGGGTTTCTACAGTTTTCTTCATTTGTCCAGATTCATGTGACTACTAGTGGGGTCATGAAACTTTGCTACATGTGCCTTTTCAGCACAAAGCTTCGTAGAGACTCATCCTGAATGGGCAAGCCTGTCTCTTTTTCACTGGTGGGGCTCCCGGGCGTGCAGAAATCAGAAGCTAAAGTAGCTCTTGATCATCACTGTCTGTCAACTTTGTTTAAAAATACTGATCTGAGTAATTAAAATGCAGGTTTCATACAAGTGCATTTAAAAAACTCACTCAGTTTTAAAAACACAATCATATGTGCAGCTATAGAGTTCTGCAAAACTCATTTTCATTGTCCTACTGCTGTATAACTGGAGAATAACACAGTGCAAATCCCTGTTCTCAGTTCCTTTAACGTTCTGACACGTTTCTGTTTGGTCTCAAACTTCACATGCTTGGATATGACACAAAGCTACATTTTTTGTGGAAAAATCTGAAAGATTAGCTTGGCTTAGTTTCAGTTAGCTGATCCTTTAAAAAATCACATAAAAGTAAAAATAAGAACACTCTTCAAAGCTTAACTCCAAAAGGTTAAAGGTGCCACTCCTCATGCTTAGCTTATAGATAGCCAGATGAAAAATTAAAAATGAATATGAATAACTGAGCCCTGGATTTAGTGTATTCCCAAATAAACATTATAAACAACAACTATTGTTTTAGTTACTGGATTCTCAGGGGAGTTATGTGTATGCATTAAACTCCATAACTCGACTCTATAGTGCTATAACCAGAGGATTAGATCACACATGTAGAGAATTCACATCTAAATACACCCAAATTTTATCTCAGCTGCTGCACAGTGACAGCAAGATGCTCTTCAGTCTCATCTGCCCACTGAAGTGTGAGGGACATTTATAGCTCATATCATTTTATTGGAACAGAAATCAGCACTGTCTTGAACTTATTGTTCACTCTCCTCTGAGAGTCCCTCACATTAGGAAATTAATTGGGATATGCTGGAAAAGCATTCTGGGAATTCTTTGATTGTTTTAAGTCCTTCCCCTAGTCTCCTACCCTCTGAGTACTACATCACCTCTGTCACAGACAAGTTCCCTTGGTTCCCATAAAAGCAGAGCGGGGAAAAGGAGATTTTAGTGTCTTGAAATGGCTGAGTTTGCATGATGTAGGAGGCAAATTACTTTTGGTCCTCTAATTCTTTATTGAAGTATTTTAAATCTCCCTACCCTTTTATTAAAACTGTAGAAATTGAACGTTCTGGATACCGGAAGTATTTGGTTAGCTCCAATATATCCAAGTATTGCTGGGTACTGAGGATGTAACCATCAGACTAACGAGCTACAACTTAACTGCACCTGGAACAAAAGCTGGAGTTGATCTATTGATTTTTTCAGCTTTGTGATCTTGGGACTGATGGAGCCTGATGCAATATCTGTTTTAAGAGTATTTGCCAATCCCCATTTCCTCCATACTGGTGATGAAATTGAATGGGTTCTGTAAACACTGATCAGTGTAGAAATTCTGCAGCCACTCTGGTAATTTCCAGGCTGCTATAGAGCTTTGTGCTAGGCGGTGATTATAGTGTTGCTGTGTGGCTCAGTGTATATTCAGGCAAAAAGCAATAAAGCTGCCCAGCAAAGCCATTAGTGTGTTTGCCAGCTAGCCTTGCCCTGCTGCTTAAGTTAAGGTCTGAGAAAGTGGTTCTGCTTAACTGAAGGTACCACTTCCCTGTACACTCCTATCTCCAGGTCACACACCTGTTTTTCAAAGGACTTATTGTAGACTTTGGGGGAAAAGTTTTTGGGAGACTCCTGCTTACACTACTGGCAAAACATCCCAGGAATTAGCATAGGTGTTAATTTCCTTTTGCTTTGAAAAATGGGCAGTTTTTTCTGCTAAAATGTTTGTAAGTCCACCAGGTTTAGGAATCAGTACATTCTTGTACTCTTGTACAAGAACCTTGTACTTTCTTGTGCTGGGTTCAACTCCATTTCAACAGTCTCATGCTGTTGCAACTTTCCTCTTGACACAGGAACAGAGCAACTGCTGCCCTCAGCAGCCTGTCACATGGCAATAAACAGCATCAGAACTTCAGAGGATAGTGTAAACTAAGCTTATGGGGCACCAAAGTAATGTAATATACATTTTGCGTTGCTGTGCAAAGACTTAGGCCAAATCTTGTAGGGAAAAATCCAGACTTGGTTCAATCTGAACTTCTGTTTCTCAGGAAGCTAAAGAAGCTCTTCAGGAAGCTGAAGGATGAAAGAACTGAGACAAAGGAAATGGACACCAACCAACCAAAGGACCCTAAGCAATGGGATCTTGACTACATCTTGGAACCTTTCACTGGGCTAACTCCAGAATACATGGAAATGAGTAAGTTTTCTGAATTTTCTGTATATTGAAGAAATGGAATATACATATGCATATCATATGTTTGTATGTCATAAATTAGCATGATAAAGAGGGGAAAATCCTAAAACCCTTGTTGTTTGCAGAAATTACGTGCACGACAGCAGGGCTATGGGACTACCACATTACCAGCATAGCAACAATGATGAGTCCTGGTATCTCTTAGTTTTATACTATGAGAGTCCAGTGTTCCCAGCTGAGAAAAATGCATAGAAACTATTCAGCCACAGAACCACAGAATAGTTAAGTTTGGAAGGGACCGTTGAGATCATCTAGTCCAGCATCCTCCTAAATGCAAGCTCAGCTAGAGCAGGTAACTCAGGAACTTGTCCTTTTGTCCAGCTGGATTTGAATATTTCCAGGGATAGAGACTCTACAAACTCTCTGTGCAACTTGTTCCAGTATTTGATCATTCTTACAGTAAAAAAGTTTTTTGCTTATGTTTAAATTGTAATTCCTATATTTCCATTTGTGCCCATTGCCTCTTGCCCTTTCACTGGGCATCATTGAGAAGAGTCTAGTTCTGTCTTCCTTAATCCACCCAAGAGGTATTTGAACATATTAGTAAAATCCCCAAGTCTTCTCTTCTCGTGGTACAACAATCCCATCTCTCTTAGCTTCTCCTTATACATCAAGTCCTCTAAACCCTTAAGCATCTTAGAGTTTCTTCACCAGATTCACTGCACTTTGTCCATGCCTTTCTTCCTCTGAGAAGCACAGAACCGGAAAGAGCACTCCAGGTGTGGTCACAGTAGTGCTGAGTAGAGTGGAAGTATCCCCTCTCTTAATGTGCTGGTATCGCTCTTCTAATGCACCCCAGAAGGCTATTGACCTTCTTTGTAGCTATGGCACATTGCTTGCTCATGTTCAGCTTGCTGTCCACCAGGATGCCCAGGCCCTTTTTTTGCAGCGTTGCTTCCCACCTAATCAGTTGCCTACTGGTGCTTGGGCGTATTCTTCCCCATGTGCAAGACTTTACATATGCCTTTGCTGAACTTTGTGAGATGCCTCTTGTACAATTTCTCCAGCCTCTTGAGGTCCTTCTCAATGGCAGCACAACTATCTGCTATAACTCCTCCCTAAATTAAAATCACTCATTAATGTTTTGAAAGTAGCAACAAAATGTAGATTCCAAAATACAATATGTCTTTTCTCCTATACGTAAGTTACCCTTTACAAGACAAAACTGTAGGAATATCTTTTTAGATTACTGAGTTCATGACTGAACATTACATGACATTGAATCATATACATAGCATTCCCAGCTATGCTTAAATTAAAATCTACATGCATATACAACAAGAGAGAACCTTCAGCCTATAAAGAACTTCTCAGCCAGCTGAAAGAGACAATGGAATGGAGAACTGTTATTCCCATTTTACTGATAGAGAGCTGCAGCGTGCAGGTATTGAGTAGCTGTGCTTTCTGAGAAAATCTAGGGCACATTGGAAATTATTTATCAATCTTCCACCTTTAAGACCAGTTCTTCAATGAGCACATTCTCTAGGTTGGTTTTTTTTATATATATAGAATATGCATCCTTCCTCTGCATGCATCACCCTCCTAGAGTGACAGATGTCACTAGTGGAGTGCACTGCCAGACATTTTCTCATCTTTCAAACCCATGTAAAGTAGAAATAACTCTGTTAAAGTCAATAGTATTCTAATTTTGTAAAGCTGGTGCTAGCCCTGTGTATATAATCTTCTGTGCTTGTATTTGCTTAGTGCTTTTTACAAATACTTAAATTGCTGGTCAACTATGGCAGAGATCAGTACTTTTTCAAGGTTGCTCCAAAGTTGGCTTTTCTCTATTAAAGGAGATAAGTATGTTGGTGGAACCCCAGATGGAACTGGGAGAAATTCTTTCTTAAAGTGCCAAGATGCCACCAGTTATATATTTGGTAACCATACCGTCATGTCAGGGAGACAGCAGTTCCTGATTTCCACTACCAGAGAGGAACTATGTGCACTCTATGTATAATCCTCTGTTGCCTGCTCTCAGCTTTCATTGAGATAGTTTGGTCACATTCATCTCCATGCATCGACTTACACTCATCCACTGCTCCAGTAGGAGCAGGTCAAACACTGTCTTAAAGCAGCACACTGCAGATGAATTAGCATCTATATCTAATATCAGTTGGCATCTATATCTAAATATCAAGCATCTGATGAAGAATTCAAAAGTGAAATACCTACATGCCTTCTTTCTCATTCTGAAGCATGTTTGTTATAAACTCCAAGAACTATGTCTATGACTCAACAGAACCCAGAAGGACAGAGGTGTAAATAATCACCAAATAATTTAGTCTTGCATCCCTGGGACACAATCCAACTTCAGCTGTCCACAGGGAAGTGAACCTGAGAGGAAGTAGCACACAGGGATGCTGGGGAGTAAGTAAAAGGCCAGGCTCGTCACACCAGATGCAAATCAAGATTGCAGTGTACCTCTCAGCTCTGTAGCTGCCTCAGGAGTAGACCCTGGAGAGGCAGGGAAGGAAAAAGGGAGAATAGTATGGGTGGAGGAGGAGGAAGGAGAGAAATAATCTAGGCAAACTCAAGCTTTAGGGCATAAAAGCATTCAGGAGAGAACCACAGCTTGTCAATGGGCATGTTATCTAAAACCAGACATCTGTTAAATATTGTATGTGACAACTCCTGTTTTAACAAGCCACTATTTTCAAAACATCTGAAAAAGAATGCATTTTATGAGTGAAAAAGTGAATACCATGTATTGTTTCCCTAGATATATAGAAATAGCTATATTGACTATAAATATAATTTCTGATATCTTTTTTATATATATTGGATTTTATGTAATGATGGTTTTGTGTAAATATGCAATTGTATATGAGGTATTTTATATAACGGCAGATTTGGAGATCTTTTTTTATGGATATATTCATGGATCTGAACCTTGCCCTCTGTAATGCCATTAAATTGTCATTAAAAAGCCCTCACTTGCCATCACCTCCCTCTCAATTGTTTCAACTCACCTTAGGATCTGGCTGTGCGTTGCAGCTTCTACTACCTTATCCCCTCCGGCACGTGATAATACTTTGTTGAAAAATGCTCCTTCAGGATTGTTTTGTTCCATGTATTACTTCAGCCCAAGATTATTTTTTCTCCTGGAAACTTTAAGCAAACTTCTTTGCAATTTTTTTGAGTTAAACAATGGTTGAAAAAATATAGACATTTCCCCTTGTAAACATTTTCATATGTTTTTATGCTCAGGTATGGCTCAGAAATGTCTGTCCAAAATTTCCTGGTTAGCTAGTTCTCTTTAAGGACAAGGATCTTTAGTAAATAAGCAAACAGAATAAATGCAATTGTTTCTAAATACTTAATTTCTTGTCCTTGCATATCTGTGGTAGTTGATCATATTCATTCTGGGAGCTAAAGCACGCAATTCGTTGCAGTACAAATGGCTAATTACAGTGAAAGCTACTGGCAGGGTAAGGCAGAGCCAGGCTTCTTCCCTTTTATATTGGGCCAGACACTGCCGGGTAGGCTCTGTGATAACCAAGAAGTGTTGCTGACTGATAGAGAAGTAGGATGAAGCCTTGAGTGTGTTATGAACTAGAATACCCCACTCTCCAAACATTATATACTGCTGCTTTCTTCTAATTGTAGTTGGACCTAATGCAAAGCCTTCAGGTATGGGAGGAAACTCATTCCACTGGGTTACCTGTGGCAAAATCCCATTGCATCTGAGATGGTGTCATCACTCTTGACTTGAGACATCTGTGTAGGAGATCACCCTTGATTCTTCAATAAGGATATCACTTAGATGCAAAGGTCTTCCTTGTTGAAATAATTTATAGTATCAGGGTCTAAGCTACTGATGTTATAAATCACTGAACACTAAGCCTGTATTTTAGATTAGCCCCTGGTGCCTAGATCATAAACAATGTTGAGTGCCTCTTTCTGCAGTTGTTCAGGGATAATTAGATGGATGCCCTGCATATGAATGGATGAATTACTAATCTAAACATTTGTTTACAACAGAAGAATTAACTTCTGAAGCGAAGAGACTAGCTCACTGAGTCTTGTAGAGTGCCACAGCTAGCTATGCCCTGCCCGTGGGATTCAAGACAAATGTGCAACAAATGAAACCCAAGCCGCATCTCCCCAACCCGCTTGTTGCCCCGGGTCCTTATCCCTGCACTCAGCTGTCAGATTCACTGTGGAATGACTCAGACCACCCACTCTGACAGGAAGCACTTTGTGCAGCTCATCACTGAGCCTGTCAGCTGGGATTGTTGTAAAGGGCATCAAGCTGAAATGATGAGGCGAGCGGCAGTTACACAGTTTATTTACCTGGTTTTCTAAATTTGATTTGAGAGAGGGAGGGAAGGGAAACTCTACAGCAAGTGCAGAGAAAGCTTTTTTTTTTTTTCCTGAACTGCTTAAAAAGGCAGAATGACTGGGATGTAAGAAGAGGTATGATATTATGAAGAGAGAAATCTAACTGCTGTTTCAGAACTTAGTTCATAATTTTCACACCAATTTACAGAGGCAAGCTCCCATTGGCTATCTTCTAAGTCAGAAATGAAGCATCTGAATAAGAAACTGTAGACCAGGCTTACTGTAACATTTGGGTGCCTCCATCCAGATGATGATGGGTTTTAATGCAGAAACAGGCATGGACAGATTATGTGTCTGTGTGTGAATATTCACTACATTCAAGTCCTATTAATAAACTGCAATGCAAGTTTTCTTGAAGAATTGTGATAAAATAGTTCTGAATTAATTGAGACAGAGTCAGAAGGTTTAGTGTGGACAATGCAAGCAAATTCAGGGCAGCCAGTGGTAGGAATGATAGTTTCATGACTCTTGCACACATTTGTATTTCAATGGATATTAGTTTTGAAAGTGATACATATAACTAGGAGCAGGTCCAGCAAAATCAAGTACATGACTTTAGTGTAATATATAGCAAGCATCAGGATCGAGTCATTTAGGCAAGTCCACACTCAGTGTGGCAGATGAACCACCTCCTTGCCCAACTCACCCTTCCAGGTGCCTCTGTACAAGAGGTATGAGGCTCTGGATTTGGAAGGCCAATCAATGGATGCTGTGGATGAAGATCCATCTAGAGCAGAGGTCGTAAGGCCTACCCCCTTATCAAGACCACCTTTACAGGGTAAAAAAGACAAGTTATAGTTGTAGGCAACTCCCTTCGGAGGGGAACAGAGGGTCTAATATGTCAGATAGATCCTCCTCTTAGGGACATCTGCTGCCTCCCTGCAGCCTAGTTTAAGGACATCACTAGTGTCCTGGTTCAGCCAGGACAGGGTTAATTTGGTGCAGCTGGGCTATTCCATACTATGCTGACATCACGCCCCTGGGCCAGTTCCAGTTCTGGGACTCATATGCGTGTGGCCGGTCCGCTCAGGTCCGTCTGTTTGTCCACATGGTATTCCTTATTTTGTACATTGTTTTTCTCACTGTTGTCATTGCTGTTGTTTCCGCGATTGTTTCTTGTGTGTCATTGTATTAAACTCTCCTTATCTAAACTGAAAAAAAAGGCATTCTCAGTCACTCCCACCTTTCCCTTTGTCCGAGGTGGTGGGGCAGCGGCAGTGGCCATGTGGCTTGGCTCCCAGCAGGGACTGAACCGCCACAGCTTTACTAAACCACCACAACTAGGAAAATTCCTAGCCTGGTATGGCCCTTGGACTATTACCCATTACTACCTCTCAACTCCACTGTCAAGAGACCCCACCTGGAGTAGTATGTCCAGCTCTGGAGTCCTCAGCACAAGAAAAGACAAGAGCCTGTTGGAGCAAGTCCAGAGGGGGGCCACAAAAATGATCAGGGGGATAGAACTATATCTCCTACTGTGAAGGCTGAGAGAGTTGGGCTTGTTCGGCCTGGAGAGGAGAAGGCTCTGGGGAGATCTTATTGCAGCCTTTCAGTACTTAAAATAGGCTTACGAGAAAGATGGAGACAAGCATTTTAGCTGGGCCTGTTGCAACAACACAAGAGGTAATGGTTTTAGACTAAAGGAGGGTGGATTTAGATTAGATAAAAGGAAGAAATTCTTAGAGTGAGGGTGTTGAACCATTGGAACAGTGTGCCTAAGGAGGTGATAGATGCCCCATCCCTGAAAACATTCAAGGTCAGGCTGGACGAGGCTCTGAA
>JAVSBS010026364.1:14082-45382 GCA_033124195.1 Coracias cyanogaster | reverse complement strand
TTTGACTGCGGTGGAGTTAATTTTTTCACAGTAGCTGCTACAGGGCTATGTTTTGGATTTGTGCTGAAAACAGGGTTGGTAACACAGGGACGTTTCAGTTATGGCTGAGCAGCGCTTACACAGAGTCAAGGCCTTTTCTGCTCCTCACACCACCCCACCAGCGAGTAGGCTGGGGGTGCATGGAAAGTCGGGAGGGCACACAGCTGCGACAGCTGACCCCAGCTGACCAGAGGGATATCCCAGACCATATGATGTCATGCTCAGCAACAAAAAGCTGTGAGAAGAAGGAAGGGGGGAACGTATTCGGAGTTACGGCATTTGTCTTCCTAAGTAACCATTATATGTGATGGAGGCTTTCCTGGAGATGGTTGAACACCTGCCTGCCAATAGGAAATGGTGAATACCTTCTTTTGCTTTCCCTGCACATGTGGCTTTTGCTTTACCTGTTAAACTGTCTTTATGTCAACCCATGAGTTTTCTCCCTTTTAAATTCTCTCCCTCATCCCAGTACAGGATGTCCTGGTTTGAGTTAGAACCAAACCAGTTCTGTTCAATTTCAGTTTTCAGCTAAGTCTCTGCTAACTAACTGCACTTTCTGACCTCAACACAGGGGAAATGAGCAAGCAGCTGTGTGGTGCTTAGTTACCAGCTGTGGTTAAACCATGACAGTCCTTTTTGGTGCCCCAAGTGGGGCCTAAAGGGTTCAAGATAATGAAAGGCTGGATTGGAACATGCTAGATCGAATTTATAGCTGTTATTGTGGTTTAGCTATTCATTGACAGGCTTCTGTGCTTGCCATGGGGCTTGCTTGCCTTACTGCATATTAGAGTCTAGAGCTTGTTAGTGCCTGCTTTTCGCTTTTACTGCTTATCGTCTTAGTCAGCTGTGCCTGGGAACATTTCAGTAACAGCAATGGCAGTGTTCCTGGGCTGGCAGATGGCCAGGGCATCACTGCTGTTTCAGAACTCCAGTGTGAATTCTAGTCATAATGTCTGCAACCTGTGGATGAGTCCACACAGGAGCAGGACACCTCAAAGCATCTGTGGCTGTGAATAAGTCCACACCAGAGCAGGTACATCTAGAAGCATCTGTGGCCGTGGTTCTGTCTGTGACACAACAGGTACACCTCTGAAGGGATCGTGTCCCATGGATAAGTCCATGCTGGAGAAGGTACACCTCAAAGTATCTGTGACTGTGGATAAATCTGTGCTGCAGCAGGTACACCTTGAAGCATTGGTGGCTCATGCTGGAGCACCTCAAAGTCTGTGGCCGTGGATAAGCCCATGATAGAGGAGGTACCCCTGGAAGGATGGCAGCCATGGGTAGGGGCATTTTGAAGCAGGTTTACCTCAGAAGAGACTGGGGCTGTGGGTAAGGCCATACTGGAGCAGGTGTATCTCTGAAGGCATTGTGGCCCATGGATAAGACCCTGCTGGAACAGGTGCACCTCAAAGTGACTACTGTGGCTTTGGATACCTCTGTGCTGCAGCAGGTGTATCTCTGAGAAGACTGTGGTAAGGTCACACTTGGAGCAGGTACAACCCTAAGGCAGTGCAGTCTGTGGATAAATCCAAGCTGGAACAGGGGCAAGGAGAGGCTGTGTGGTACTTAGTTGCCAGCTGGAGTTGAAAAAACTATTGAAAAAGGTATAGTCCTCAGTAAGAAAACAATATTTTACTTTTTTTAAAGAAATGTGTTAGTATCTTTTTTTTGGTCTGGTTTTCAAACCATCAACTCCAAAAGCAATCTCATACCCAAAGTGCAGGACATAGACCCCTTATACGACTAAAGTTGGGCATACTGGACTGAGAGTCACAGCATCCTGCAGTCTGAATGGATCTGAGAGGCTAAGTCAAACCAATAGCAAAAATTGGTGAGAAGTGTACTTTGAGGACTCTCCCTCTTTGCCTACCATGATACAGAACTGTTACTTAGTGATACAGAGTATACAACTGAGAACTATATCAGAGTGAAATGGTTGTCTAGAGGATGCCCTAATGGATTTAAGCATTTAAACTTGTTTACTGCAACTTTGACTTTTAAAAATGTATGTCAAAAAGTGTATGTATCACTGCTGTATAATAATAATACTTAGTAATGGACATAGTTCAGGCCACAATGCCTAAGTGGGTTCCTACTGAGTTGCAAGGAGGGCAAAATTACCTTTAAGTCATGTAGCCTTCCATTTTAGCTTTACCCAATACTTGTGCTTCTTGAGGTTGATGGAAAGCAAAGGGATGTTGCTGAGCACTGCAACATTTATAGGGCCCACAGTACTTTGATAATGTAATTTTAGATCCTTGCAACTGCAATATCTAGTTCTTGCAAATTTAGCATGTATGTATAATCTAGAAAACATTTCTTCTTAGACCCATCATTTTGTGTCAGTTACTGCTTGGGTAAGGGCAGCCTTTTTCTGCCTTCCACATTCTTGTGACTGTAGCACCATATCTGTTAGATCAAAGATCAACTGCTTACATTCCAAGGACTGCCTCGGCTTTGCCTTATTCTTTTATTTCATTTCCTATTCAGTTGTTTACTTCTGTCTTGCATCTTTCCCTAATGCTCTCTATTCCCACACAATATAATTTGAAAGCATCATCATTTTCTCACTTCTTCCTTGAGGCAGAGAAATTGCTACTGCTATGCAATTCATCTCTTTCACATCCTCTTTTCAAAAAGAACTTCCTAGTGAGTTAGGTACAAGGTAAGCATATTGGTTTTGTCACTTTTTTGTTAGTTTAAATGTACATTTGTTATGTTTTACTATATTCTTGGCTGTTAGGGATGAGGCCTATTTCTGGTTTATTCAGATCTTACAGTATAGTCTGTGAGCAGGGGCGAGGGGGCCTGAGTACTACCATAGCATAAATAATAATTATGTTGTCTGCTAAATTTCTACAGTGTTTCTGCAGAAAGAAATGCTTATGTCAGTTCTTTGCTAGGTAGCTGGGTTGTGCACTGGACTAGTAATAGGAACAGTTGATGATTATTTTAATTGTCCTTTAAGAAAACACAGGCAATGTGGCAATACTACTAATACATAATGAAACTTTAAAAATACCAGTAATCGTAATTTTTCAACAAGCAGCAGCACAAGCTCCAGACTGCTCCATGTATTTTTTTCCAAAATAAGTATTTTTTTCTAAACAAATCTTGCTATTTTTACATACCCTTAAGTCTTTAATTATCCAATTTACTTATATTGTGTATTTTGCATTTTCATTTTACTGTCTGATATGCCTTCCAGAGTACAGTGCTAAAATGTTTGGAATTATTTAAACATCAGGGGAAAAAAAGAGTTCTTGGAGTCCTATCTTTCCACTTGGTGCCTGTTTTTTATTTAAATGGCTGTGCCGTAGCAGACTGCTCTTCTGGCACAAAAGGTTTGATAGTGATTCAGAAACAGTAACAGACTGAAATAGCCGAAGTGAGAACAGAGTTTTAAGGTCACTGCAAAGCTAGGGCAGAAGTAGAAATGTGAGCAAATTCCAATTTGACAACTCCTCTGAAATGATTTAAAAAAACTTTTTGAGGTGATTTTATCATGTGTCTAATTAAACTGAAATCTTGGTAGGGCACACAATATGACCTGGTCTTTGTATTCCTATATGCTAAACAATCTTAGCATATATCCAAAAAGGAACAGCATTCACTTCAGGGCTACCCATGGTCCTGGTGCACTGCAGTCCTCTGACACCTGTGGTGACCTGGAAAGAAACTGCAGAACAAGAGGAATAGCAGCACTGCAGCAGGAGGAAGAGAGCTGATGGGAAATGGTAATAACTTCTGAATTTCCTTCCAGTAAATCTCCGCTTGGCTACAAGTAGGAGAACATTTTAAACTGTCAGCTGCTTTTATATAGGAGAGCATCTTTTTTGTAAAGAACACCTTTTCAAGTAATTTTTACTTGAGGACAGAGCACCAACGCAGGAGAACAAGAGTAATCAGCAGTTCCGTACAAAATACTCTCAGAATTGGACATACGTCTCCTGTCACTGCTGCAAAACCCTGCCTGAACACGTTGCTATCCGACTTGCATTAGAAGAAGCTGAAGTAATATTCAAATAATTCCTAATATTGTTTTTCTCTTTCCAAGTTCGGTGGTCATGTGGCTCATCCTTGGTAAAATGGCTGAACATCATCATCTGTTAGGACAGGAATGTGAGTTCAAGTGTCCAAAACTGCCTGAGAGTGCATATGCTACAGCTGATCATATTAAGGGAGGTGACAACCATCAGCCAGATTAAACATTAACCAGGGAGTTAGAGTGAGTTTTGAAACAAAGGACGTGCCAATTTGGAAAGAAATGTAAAATACAAATAACACTTTGCAACGCTAGGGAGAACAGTGGAAACAGAGCAAGCAGTCAAAACCAGAGGAGCTGGGTTTGACAGTGTTGTATGTTCACCCATTGGCATCAAAACTTCTGTCTGGGCCAGGCAGAGCATCCTCCCTATCTGACTGCCAGAAGCCTTCAGTCTGGGCACTGACAGTGCAGGGTGCAGCAGGTAGGGACTCACAACTGAGTGTGCGCATGCGACCTGATGTGGTGGTTTTTTCTCTAGTGTGTGCATTAGTAGGTTGTAAGGTGCAGCACAGGTACATGTTAAGCACCCACATCTCGTACAGAAGGTATGTGTGAGAGGGGGACTGTGTAACTGTGGGTGGGCACACAACTTTGTGTGCTTGATTAGAACTTTGGGGGATTAGTGAAGAAAGGTGGTTTAGAAATTTGTTAGCTGTTTATTAGCATTTTGTCTCTTAATGGTGTCTTATCTGTTATATTGCCAATACTATACCTGGATGTGTATTTCACTGATTGCCAGTCAAATATGTGCCACTAAAAAAATCAATCAGTTTGATTGTGATTTGGTTTAAACTAAGTGAACTGTGCAGTTTTTCCCTTTCACACCATTAGTTTGTAGTTGTAGATATTACATGATGTGTAATGTCATTATGAATTAGAGGAATTGTCTGCCAGTGGGAGAAGAGACAAATGTTGACAATAAAAAGATAATTTCACTACTAGTATAGGGAGGTTAATATAATGAGATTGGACACTTACGTGAAGATTTTTGGGCAAAACAGTGACTGGTTCTAGAATTCTGTGGGCTCTGATAGTATCATTAAATGCAAGTGTGACAGCACGCATGCTGTTATAACATGCTGAAATTATACTTGTTGAGATGCTATTTCATCAGTGACTAATGAAGCTCCTATTACTGGTCATCACTAGTTCCCTACTGGAATACACTGACTTCCTCAGATCTGTCTTCCTAACACAAAATGGCTTCTAAACACTCTTCTCAAAATTACTAAGGTTTGAACAAATACTCTGAATTGTAATGTTAGGCCCCCACATTGAGTAGGGGTTAAATAAAGTCTTGAGTAACTTGGTCTGACCTCATAACAGACTTTACTTTGTACAGGACTTTTGGACAAGATAACTTCTGAGGTCCCTTCCAACCTGAACTTTCCTATGATCCTATATCTTGACATGCAGTTTTGCTAGTACAGGCATATGTGGTGATATTTTTTGCTGTCTGGCTGTGTCTTCAGCAGTATTTGAGTGTGGTAACACCAGTTCTCAAAGTAAAAGCTCTGCTTCCATAGGTAAATTCCAGCTGCCTTTTGTTGCATAACTACTTAAACATTTCTGCCTTTCTTACCAATAGGAGGTAAGGGTACTTTAGAGGTGACATTTTCTGCCTGCCTTAGAGGTCCTGGGGTATTGCTTGCCTATGCAGTGCACTGTCTTGTTAGAGGCTGGAGATGACTCAGTCAGGTATCATTAAAGGCAGTAATTTTGAATCAATTGATAGCCCATGGAAAAGGTGAGAAAATGAAGAAAGATTAAGTTTCTGGGTTTATTTTCCTTTGGTTAGGGTAAGTTTAATCAATGACTTAAGATCACAAACACAAGACTGGAAACAACTGAGCCTGGTCCCTTGCTTTGCTTGAAGATCATTTCTTTGCATAGAGCTATATTATGCCTATACAAAGATTACTTAGGTCAGTCTTCTAATTTACAGCTTAAATTTATTCATAGGAATGCTATACATATCAGCTCTTGTGTGCTGATGTTACCTTTTAAATAGTTTTAACATTGCCCGTATTTGTAGAAAGCAGTGAGGAAATTTATAGTAAATTTTCAATTCAGTTCCAGTTTTTGTTCAGCTCTAGCCGAAAGGATCTTTGACCGTGTTTCAAGCCCATAACGATTTGGTAAGTGGTCTAATAACCCAAAAGCATTTTGACCTGAGCCCCTTTAAGCTTCATGACATTAGAAAATACAATAATTTAAAAAATGGAGGAATTATAGAACCTATGACTGCAGCATGTATTTTTACAGCTAATTGGTTTGAGCCACTGTCTCTGTGTTAGAATCAGAGTGCTTTCTGAGCTTCCCACAGCAGTTAAGGAGCTGGAAAGCAGCAATGTCACTGCTACATTTGAAAAGCTGTTAGTATTGCTGCTGTGACAAGGGAGGTTAAACCATCCTAAGTTCCTCACCACTGCAAGGTGAGGGCTGCTTTTGCACTCAGCAGCCCACTGGTACAGAAGCACGTAAATGCACACACATTGTAATGCAGTGAGAGAAGTGGGACTGTCTTGGTGCAGTTAGAACTGTCTGCAACAGCATGCAGTTCTCTACCACAGAACAAAAGGAGGTAAAGCTTTGGGCAGTGAAGTTCTGTGAGGAGCTGTTTGTTAGAACTCAACTTAGGCAGGTGCAAAAAAAATAAAGATCTTTTTACTGATAAGGTATTCACCGTTAACTGTGAAGTGGATGCTGACCGATCATCACAGGGTCGTGGTGCAGAGCGAGAATGCAGTCTCCACGTATGAGTTGCTTGGCAAGAGAAAGTGGGAGGGAAAGGAATGTTGTCTGGAAGAGTTATTTTAGGTGAAACTGCTGAATGCCAGTTTTCACTAAGACTGTTCCTTAGAATTGGTAACTGAAAACACAGGCCATTTGGCAAAAAAAAAAAAAATCCAGATCCATTTTGAGGGAAAAAAAACTTAACTGCTTTGGAATTCAGGTTTAATTTGAGATCTGTTCTCTAAACATACTATATCAGTAGCCTAACTAAGCCAGTGATTTTTAAGGGCACCTTGTGTGGTCTTTTGGGAGCATAAGCAAGATTGATCCGTGTATACTCCATACCAGTCTGACATCACCACTGCAGGGTATCTGGTGTGCAGCTGTTTTGTGTCCATATCCTGAGAGCACTTAGTACTCTTTTTTTTTTTTTTTCTTTCCCCTAATTCTCAGCATTAAATAATTCTCTTCATATGACCCACAGTTCCACTGGAGTGCACTTCTTACAAAGCCAAGACATTTAATGAAAATATTAAGGGGACTGTTGCTTACATGAATCTGTGAGGAGTTCCTCTGTTAGCCCAGTTTGCCTTACGGTTCTTCTTTTAGCACCATCTTTATTATTTTTCTTTGGATACTTCATTACCCATTTTACAATTCGTTCACATATTCTCCATCTTATCATTTCTGATGTGATACTGAAACAAGTGCTTCAACATCACCTACACTTACTTAATCACGTAATTGATCACATTTTGTTTGCTCTGGGTAGTTGGTTATCTTATAAAAGAACCAGTGGGTTAATTTGGTATTTTTGTCTGCTTTTTATTTCAGTTGTTTTCAACACAGCTCTTGAATGATATGTGTACAGGAGAGAAGTCTGGTTTTGTGCACATCTAATGTAAATTTCTGGTTTTTAACTATATAACACACAAGTAATCACAAAACAATTTATTTGTACAACTTCTTTTGGATGCTTATCTGAGTATGGAAGGGATTACTAAGAAAAAAAATGAGGTGTGATGTAAAAACAAACAAACTGCGGGGAAGGACTGTGTTAACCAACATTGCCAGACATTTTATTTATTAACTTAGTCAAAGTTTGGAGAGGAGGGAAAAAAAAACAACCACTTGAGTGTTGCAATAGGATTAGGGGAAGTGACCACTGAAGTCAGAGTATAAACGTTTTGCAAGGTCAGTCCCTGAAGCAGTTAGTGAGTAAAACAGGAGCGGAAATAACACAAAGTAATAAAACAGTAGGCTACAATACTAAATGCATTTGCTCAGTTTCTGAATCTCTAGGATGTTGCTCCTGGGCTATACAGCTGTGCTTTTATGTTGGATGTATTGTACTGCGGAAAGAGGTAAGCTTTAATGTGGAGAAATACTTCAAGAAAGATTTGGGGTTATGTGAAGGTGGTAACTAAAACAATATGTAAGTAAAATGTTTGCATTGTAGCCTATTTTAGTGAACTTCTGACAACAAAAATGGATATTTCTTCTGTCAGTGTTTAGCACCTGTAGTATTTAGTATCCTGTCATAGGTATTATTTCACCTATATATTTGCATGACTACTGCTGTTATTAATGTTACACAACTTTTTAAATGGTTAGTGTCCCTATAAACTAGAGCCAGTTAACTCGTTTGTTGCTATGTTTAATTATTCTAACATCTGAAACCTGTAAACAACTGGTAGATTGAAATGGAAAATATTAAATAAATGTGCTTTTATTTCTGTCTGGAATAATATGTGAGATAATTTGAGACAGAGGAATGATTACTAAACTGACTGAAAAGTTTACAAAATATCTGTGACTGATGGACTGTTTTTATTCCATTAAATGAGATACGGGTATGCTTTCATACATGCTCAAAGAGGTAGCTGTTGTTCTGTATATCTTTTCAGAAGCCTCTGATATTTTCTGCTTCTCTGTTCAGTTTATTTTTCTTCATATTTTGTTTAATATTGTTTAGTGTGTTTGGTAATTTCATTCTTTTGCTTCCAGTCCAGGTTTCTTTGCATACACTATTGCAGAAAGGGTGCTATATGTTTTTGAACTAGTATGTCTTTGCTCAGTTCAGGTTGTTTTTAATTTTAGGTGAAGATTATGAAGACATTAATCAAAACAGTCTGATGGATTTTACTTGGAAAAAATTGAAAAATCAGGGCATTAATGAAATGTATTATCTTTTTAATATATGCTTATAATAAATGCTGCTCCAAAGCAATCAATAAAGTCTAATTTGTTTGCAAAGAAGCCCAGAAAAGTCCTGGAATTTCAAAAAGAAAAGTTTGCCTGAATTTGCACTTTATTTTCACAATGCTTTCTTTAGATCAGAGAGATTGCAAAGGAATGTGAATGTAGCAATATTTGATATACCTGGAACAACTGTTACCATGGGTCATGCAGGTTCTCAGTTAAAGCTTCATACTGAAGGTCTGTGAGTTGTTCAAGAGCTGAGTGTTTGCACAAGGGCTGAAAAATACTTCTACATGAATTCATAGTTTAACTTTATGAAAGTTGCTAACAGGATAATGGCAGCAAAAAAAGCTGCTTGAGCTGTTTCCAACTGAGATCGAGCGACAGATAAATACTGAATGATTAATTCCAGCTCTCCTGGTCTCTCACTAAAGGATTTGAAGGTACACATCTAGTGCATGCTTGCTAATATAAAAATAAACCCCTCCCAGTTTTGGTGACTACACGTGGTGAGTGCATTATGTATTTAGTATAGTTTTGAGGTACATCCTGTCAGCAGATTTATCAAGCTACTAAGAAAGTGTATTAAAAAAAAAAAAAAAAAAAGAAAATTAAAAAGAATTAGCTGTAGGCAGAAATACATAAATAAACAGTGACACTTGATGGTAGTACAGAGTATGACACCAGAGCAAGAATGGTAAAGAGTAGCCAGAGTTTAAATAAAACCCAAAAAGAAGCATGTCTTAGTAAGGATGAAGACTTTTGTTTCAAAGTACATCTCAGTAATGAGAGACTTTTGGGATATTATATTTTGTGCTTAAAAAAAAACTAAAACAAGCAATGTAGACAAAGTGGAGTTAAGAGGCCTCTGTCTGGACAACAGACATTAAAAATATAATACAACTCAGAATTAAGGGAGGAATAGAGCAGAGCAGCTCTCCATGTACTAAATAGCCTTTTTTTTTTAAATCACAGAATTTGGAGTGTACTTGCTCAGCTTCCGAACTGAAGGCACTAATTTTAGTGTCCTCTAGTGAAAAAATATGTAGCATCAGAAAAATTCATTTTCACTATTACAAAGAACCTTTTTGTGTAAACGAAACACTTTTAACACATTTGAAAGAACTAGCTAGGGGAATTTTGTTCACTCGTGCATTTTGTAAAAACGCTGTTAAAAAGTCGATGTTACGTAAAAGTCCCTGGTACTGTTGTTGATGGTAAGGTTGTACCCTCTAGTGGTCAGAAGCAATAATTTCTACTGAGATGCATTCATTTGTAGGAAGGACCATACTTACAAAAGTAGTTGGAAAAAACGTGAACGTTTCCTTACATGAGGAAAGATCCTAAATATTTTTCCTGTAGCCCCACGTTCAGGCAGCATCTGGAAAATCCATAGGAAAGCTTCAGTGAGAGTATTGCTGCTTTCTCAAACCTGTAGCCTTACAGCTAAACTGGTGAGAGAGGACTTTTGTGCCAGCTTTCTGCTGAGTAATGAATCTACTCATCAAGAAATTTCCTTTCCTAGTGGAACATTTATTCGATTTATTTTTCTATACAAACGTTTCATTTCTTTTCCAAGACTTCATTTCTTAGAGACTCTTTTATTTATTCTTGATGAATTCTCACCTTTCATGTTCAGATATAAAACAGACTTCACTGCATCTAATTAGCTAGACTATCCAGACTCCGTTACTCTGAATGAAACTTCAGCCTTAAAAATACGTACATTTCAGTCACCCAAGTACAGAGAATCAGTCAGTGAAATCAGGTCAATTATTAGAAACAAGAACAATTATATTTCTTAACAAGGATCATGTAGTCTCTCATTAACAGCTTCCCAATGTTTGGGGTTTTGCCACCTTTAGTCCGATTTTTCTCATTCTCAAACTGTTGAGGAACTTCTTAATAAAATTAATTCATGCTCCTTTCTTGTAATTCATATGGGCTTACTGGTACATTTCATGGACACTGAAGAAGGTCCAAAAAGGATCTTTTCAGGAAAGACTGTATAATACTGAGCTAATAGAAATATCAGATGACACTATCCCCTCCCCCAAATTGAGTCAAAATGGTTTGAAGTGAACAAAGGTCAAAGTGACTACTCAGAATTAATTATATCATGTAAAAAGTAACTTGTTATAAGAAGTAATCTCACTGATGGGAGGAAGTAAGTTTTGGGATGTCAGGTGATCTCAGTCTGGAGAGAAAATTTAGGCAATGTAAAGGTGAGAGGAAATTTGACAGAACTTGATCAAAGGATGGTGGTAAGGATGGGGGTGCCTGCAGAAGAAAATAGTTTGCAAGGAGCCTCTACAGAGTTCACAGACTTGTTCTCTGTGGTAATGGAAGGACGGACATGGAGGAGCTCCTGTAGATGGAAGGGTAAGAAATGTCTGTGGTTAGAGCCAGGGCACTAATCTCATCTCAGTGTTTATAACTAAAATCTGTTTCATTAATTATGTCTGTCTCGTGTGGTTTCTTGGCACTTGCTTGAATATTCTTATGTCTGTCTATAGATCTATTAATATTCCTACAAAATGTGGATTTTTGGCAGTTTCCTATTTTGTGATGATTAAATTAGAAAACATATACTTGCTTGATCACAAATGTCCCCAGAATTTTTTGGTACATTTTCTATTGCAAAATTATTTTGGCATTTATAGCATCCAGTCACCAATGTTATTTACAACATTTAGCTTGTCAAGAACCTCCTCCTAGGAGGGTTAAAGAAGTGCCTACTGAAAGATGGGAAAAACCTCCCTATCCACATGGTACTCAAGTAACATACAGATGTCGCCCTGGATATATAAAACTTGGACGGATTGTGTTTGAGTGTGCTGATGGAGCATGGAAGCAAAAACCCCCAGAGGCAGAATGCCGAAGTAAGTATTTATGCTAAATATGTGCAAACATTTGACCTGACAGGTCATATTCCTTGCCAGTAATGTCAATGTGAAATTGCCATTGTAGCTTTACCTGTACCTTGCTTATTTCAGCATCCTTTAAAAGATCATCCTAAAAAGCATGTATGCGTAAGGAAACATTTTTGGAAGCTTCCTTACTCCAGATCAAGGATTATAATTTTTTTTTCTTTACAGGAGAAGATCTTACTCTAGGCCAGCCTTATTAACCAAATGTATTAAGTTGTTAAGTTGTTATTAGAAGCTTGCTTCCAATATTTTAGAAAAAGTCTAATGGAGATGAAATTTACAGACTAAGCAGAATAAAGCACTAACCACAAGTTAGGGAGTGCAAGTCAACATCCAGTATTGTCTTTTCTGTTTATCCAACTAGTTCTATGAAAGCTATAATTTCTTGAAAGTGGGGGTTTATTTTCGTTGCCTTCTCTTTTAATCTGTGAAGGATAATTCATGATTAGGATGAGAGCTGCTCTTTATTATTTCTAGGATACTGTTTTAAGATTTAAGAAGTATCTCACACCCTCATACAGAATTACTTAGTAAAGAATCAGAAGTTATTGTTAGTCAGCAGATACTTTTCTGCAATAAATGAGTTTCAAATACAAAGAGATTTTAGGCACGTGAGCTTTTTTTCTTACATATCTAACATGTGGTAGAATATAAATATTTGGTTTGATAATAAAAACTTAAGTCCCAGGTGTCATTTAAACAAAGATGAATACAAGTCATAGGTAAAAATGAATTAATAAAGTTGTTACTAGTTTCTTTTACATTTTTTTTAATTAGTCACCTGCTCAATTTTCATGTGTATTTGTATAACTACTTAGTGAACACAAGTCTTCAAATTACACAGAATCTGGTGTTGCTTTTTAGTAACATTTTAGTAAATACTGCAACCCAGTGAACAGATACTGACACTGGCAAGGTGCAGGTGGAAGGACAAGAGAGATGATCTGCTACAGGTTAAATGATCACATTCCCTTTTCAGGATAGGCCACACTAGACAGCAAAATTGACCAGGAAAGATTTCTTCTGAGGAAGCCTGATAGGTTTTATCTCTACAATTTATTTTGCAATCTGTATTATAATACCAGATTGAGGACATTTCATTTCCAATCATGGATGGATTCTGTAGTAGAAGCTTTGGACCAGTTTATGTCACAAGTTGTATGAAAAGCTGATATTACATCCTGCCATTAAATTTGTTGTAAAACTTAAGATGAGCTTAGCATTTTTAAAGGAATAAAAGCTGCTAATTTGTTATTAAAAAGAATAAATCATCAGATTCTTGCTTCAATGTGTTCTCATTGAAGATAGTGATGAAAAAAAGGAGGGGTTAATCAAGCTGATGCTGGGCATTTCTGAATTTTTGAAAGGCTTGTATTTGCCACTAATTACTAGAAAACATCTATCTTTCACATTCCTGTGTATGGTGTAAGTAATTTTCGTCTTCTTCTTTGTTTTGTTTTGTTTTACCAGATAAGCCCTGTGGTCACCCTGGAGATATTGAGTTTGGTTCCTTTGAACTTACCAGTGGAACTGAATTTGTATTTGGTGCCAGAGTTGAGTACAGATGTAATGATGGGTAATACTTATTTAATCCAATACGTGGGAGTTAACATAAAGTGTTCATGTTAAAAGAAATGTCAGTTATAGATTTGTTATCTGTAATGCAGCTGCAACTTACTAATATTTAATGCTTGGCTGTTGTTTAATTTAAATTTATGCGATTGCAGTAATACTAAAGATAACTCTTTCTCATTTCTGGTGCTATTGTACTATTTCATGCACCTGAAGCTGTCATCCAAAGTGTCTAAAATACATCAGGCAGGCTGTAGCTAAATCATGGCTGTCTGAGTAGAAAGCAAAGTCGTGTGTCTGTAAAGCTGGCTCATGACTCAACCAGCCAGCCAGTTCAGATGGAAATGCAGCTTTGCATGTGGGAATCGGTGCTCTCAGTAGGCAGTCATGATGCAGTTATGTTAGCAAAGTCATGAGGCCATACAAGTGTCTCCTATTCAGAACCCCAACTCACCAGTCCTGCTTCAATAATTTTTGTACGTTGTGAAGTAAAATGTATTGTAAAAATGTTTTGAAGAAAGACATTTCTGGTAGCCTCGCTAATGTCTTCACTGACTGCTTGGAAGAAATTCTTCTCTCTTCCTCTTCTATTCATCTTGTCCAATGAAAACTGCAACAAGGCAAATTGATAGTGTTGTGCTTAATTAAGTATGCACATGACTGGATTCTTTCCTTTTGAAAGGTGAATCAGCCGTAAGCATTGTACAGTGGTTTAGCCATACTTTTGCAGTCTTTGTTGCTGGAATCTAGCCTGAGTGCTACAAAAGAGTTCCAAAATTGATATTCTCCTTAATCCCTTAAATTCAGACAGTTCTTCACTGTCAGTTCAGACTAGCTGTACTTCCTCTGAATATATTTCAGACAAAGCAGAAGCCATGGCATTTGGACCATATTGCCCTCAAACCTGAGATAATACTAGCTCATCAAAGCATGAGATATATATGGTTTGGATTAGGTCCTATTTTGATGCTGTCACATAGGTTTCAACTAAACTAGTGCACAGGCAACAGAAGTTTTACTCTGCTTGCTATCGATTGTGTAAATTACCCCTAGGTTATTTGTTGTGTAGCCAAAGCTTGCTGTTGCTGTAATGAAGAAGTCATATTACTGGTTACTTCCTACTTTCTGATATTTTATGTTTTATTTTTTTGCCATATGCAATTAAAAGAAATAGGGAAGATGCAGGCCAAAAACCTCCTTGGTTTTGCTTCCTTTTGGTTAGTCTGTGGTAGAACATATGAAACCTACTTTTTTTCCTTCAAAAAAAGCAGCGCTGCTGTTTCTGTCACAATGAGACTGTATTTTAGCACTGTTTACTTTTTACTCATAAGATACTGGATGCTCAGCCAAAGAAATTACCGTGAGTGTCAGGCAGATGGATGGAGCAATGACATCCCTCACTGTGAAGGTAAATGGAGTTTGACATTAATTCTTTATCAAACTGCCTTTTTTATCTATCTGATACTGTCTAAAACTAGTATGTGAGCTCTCTATTACTATTAATTCACGTGTTTAAATGCAAGTTAAGCAGCAATGAAACTCTTACGATAACTGCTCAGCCTTTTTAGTCCAATAAGCACTCAAGCTTTTGTTAAAAAGCATTCAGAAAATGAAGTCTTTTCACCTGCAGACTCACTTAAAGCTCTGTCTCACCTAAAGGCCCTGATAGAGTAAATGCCTGCAAAGCATGGTTAGAAAAGAGAGCTGGCACAAGGCATTTTGGATGTGTGTGAAAGCCTGTGTGTTTTTAGCTAGTTTCCTCCTCAATGCTTGTGAATATCCTAGCCATTAAGATTTTATTATAAGTTCTTCTCTCTATTAGCATACTGTGGAAGAAATTTAGTTGGTGTGCAAGACAGACTCAGACTTTAGTACTTACTAAACTGGATGACTGAGGTGATACTTTCCTGAGTTTGGAAACATTTTCACCAGTTTCAAACCTGCATGATTATAAAAATAAGCTTCCTATCTTCTCAAAAATAAATTTTGACTGGTATTAATTTAACGTATGTGTGCAGTAGTGACATTTTCTCTTTAGATTAAATATCTAATGTCAGGAAAGGGTCTCTAAGTATAGACAACTGAAAGTAGGTATCTTTCTGTTGTCTTGTGATTTGACATTTCCTTGGTGTCAGGTATTTCATATTTAGTTTACTGGATTTTGAGCGTCCTCAATTTTAGGCATATAAGTCTCTATCCGCACAGTATACCGCAATGCTTTCCAACATTTTTTGGTCACATGTAACTAAGAGACTGAAGTTTCTGAGTCCTCATAAGATTTTTTTGTGTGTGTGTGTGATTGAGGAGTTTTCATTAGGCTGAAGTATGATTGCCTATGAGAGAAAATATTTGTTTAACATCCTAATTGTGAGAAACCTGGAATACAGGTGAGCTCACAGAAAAGATGGATGACTTGTAAGATGGAGAATTTTGTCAGCGAGAAGTGGGAGCTATGGTAGGCAAAACACCAACCACTTTTGTATGTGCTGAGTGGTATCGAATGAGCTTTGATAGTAATTTCTCCCTTAATAAGAAATATCTCATGACATATATTAATTCGTCCTTTTTCTGCAGTTACAAAGTCAGGAGATACAAGAAGTCTAAATTCATGGCTGATGTTTGTTTACTTCAGTAATATAATTGTTCTGATATCCTTAAGTAGAGTTTTTAATTAGTAAGTGAACTGTTACAGTCAGTCTATAACACAGCACTTTTCCTTATATTTATTTAACAAATTCAGTTTGGTATAGCTCTAAGCTAAATTAACCTATTTTGGCAAAGTTTCATGGCCCTATGTGTCAGTCAAGGCACATTTAACCATCCATAGAATTCATAAGATCATAGGGTAATTTAGATTGGGTGAGACCTCAGGCAGTCATATAGTTCAGTGTGTGTTCTGTCTTTAGCCTTCAAAGACAGAGAAGACGATGATGAGAGCCAGCCTACAAGCGTCCTTCTATGCCAGTCTGTCTTTTTGCTTAGGGTTTTGTATTATATCTGCTGCAAATGGTATCTGAATATATAACAAGAGTGTATATTTTTAAAATGTGTAATAAAATTAGAGTGAGTTTTTGTATTTTAATTGCTTTTGTGTGACAATTTATTTTACAGAATAGCCCTCAAAATGGCTCTATTTTTCCTTCCTTTCCTTTTGTTTTATTTTTCCAGTGGCAAAGTGTTTACCTGTGCAAGCACCAGAAAATGGAAGAATAATTATGACTGGTGCATTTGAGCTAGGCCAAGAATATTCCTTTGGCCAGGTTGTAAATTTTGAATGTGATGCAAAATACAAACTTATGGGATCTAAAGAAATAATTTGCTCTTCTAATGGAAAATGGAGTAGTGATGTGCCTCAATGCCAAGGTAAAAAGGACATTATTTTCTGTAATTAAGAAGGTTTGTATTCACAGACTTCTAAGGACTGGTTATCGTATGGGAAACTGCAAAGCTTTCATTTTATTCTACAGCGAGTAAGCATAGTTTGTCTGTGACAAGCTCCGTTGCATATACACAGAAGACGTAGGCTAAAGAGATATAAATCAGAAGATATTGGATGCTGATATAGTCATAATGGACCATCTGTTTGTGCCACATTTTCACTACAAGCTGTATGTTTTGCCAGGCTGCAGTCAATTTCTTTGAAAGTAGCTTTGATATGTCTAGATAAGATTCCATCACTTCATTGTTGATTTGACCAAAGTAATTACAAACCACTTTGAATCCATGTCAACCAAGTTTAAAAAACAAGTATGATTTTAATTCACTCATGCTCTTAGGGTATATGAAGTACAAAGAAGTCATGATGGACTTTTCTTTCTTCAAATTAATGTTTTGACAAGTTAGAATGTTAATTCATGCTTAGTTTTTACAGATCCACTGAATAGATGAGGTTGGAAGGGAGCTCTGAAGGTCCCTCAAAGCAGTCAGCTAGGGCAAGTTGCTCAAGACCATGTCCATTAGTCTTTTGAGCATCTCCAAGGATGGAGACTCCACAGCCTCTCTGGGTAACCCATTCTACTGTTTGAGCACTCTTAAGTAAAAATAGTTCTCTATTATTTTTAAGTGCTGTTTCCCATATTTCAATTCACGCTGATTGCTTCACATCTTGTCACTGGGTGCTGATGAGAAGAGTCTGGCTCTGTCATCTTTACTGTTGCCTGCCCTACCACAGTCAGGAATTAATACATGTAAATAAGATTTTCAGTCCCTTGCAAGCGACCTTTTCTCTGGACTATTAAGCTTCTTTTTATCTGACATTTTTTCCAATTCCTTAATTACCTTCCCATCCTTTCAGTGAACCTGCTCTGTATGTCTATATCTTTCTTGCTTGATCAAAACTGAACACAGCACTCTAGATGTGGTCTCGCCAGTGCTGAGTAGAGGGGAGGGATCACCTCTTTTGACCTGCTGGCAACAGTCTTCCCAATGGAGCCCAGGATGCTCTTTCCTTTGTTGGCCACAAAGACCCATTACTGCCTCTGTTCAACTTGTCCATCAGGACTGCCAAGTTTTTCTTCTGCAAGACTACTTTTCAGATAGTTGAATCCACCCTGCCCCACCCACACCTTGTACTGGTGCATGGGGTTATTCCTCCCATTTTGCAAATTGAGATTGTATGGGATTGGATTCCCAGTATGTAAGAACGAATTCCAGGAAGCTTGTGGTACCAATCACTGTTAAGTATTCAGTCCACCAAGTTTCTTATGTGTTATCAGATTGGGAAGTATGTGTTTAGAAGAGTACAGTACCTATGTCAGGATATCAGATATATGGATGGTTTGTTCACAATTTCAGCACTGCATTTTGCTGCTTTGAAACACCCATTTATTATAATTTGAACAGCATAAAGTGGGATTAAACACATGTGCTTGTAACATTTGCAGAATATTGTGACCTTTATTAAATGGTGACAGTTCCGCTGAGCTATTTTTCAGCTTAGATACAAAGAAAATCCAGAAAAGGAACCCAAGAGAACTCTTTGGTGTAATGCTTTGTGGCCTAGGAAACAAAGCCTTGAATATTTTCTGGCTTTATGAATGCAGTTTTCGGAAACTGCAACATCTCAGTGGTTTTATTTGGTTTGACAAGGAGCTGGGGATGCTGAGGTTGTTTTACAGATAGTTCAGCTTTCTAGTATCAGTTTTCTAAATAATTTTTTTTTCCTGTTCATGCAATGATTTAACTGCTTCTTTATTGGCTATGAGAGAGCTTTAGGTTTTCTGGAAATTATAAGGAAATGAAATTATCTGAAAAATGGAATATCCTAAATTTCAGCTAGCCTAGTTTCTTAATTTAGCATGTCCCCTGCCTTATATACTGATTCTGAGATCCGTTAAAATCCAAAGCAAAGCCCTGAAATCTGTCTCATGAACCGATTTGCTATTGATGCTGTGTTATACCCCACTTTCTACCTGGCACCCACAATCAGATCATTGAAGAGTTCTCAAGTCTCAGTTTCCAAATGTTTTTGTGAAGTCAAATGAAAAAACCCACCTCAATTTTATTCCAAAGGCATTTATTCTTAGCAAATAAAATAAACAAATATATTAATTTAATCTTTCTCAATTTCAGAGATTATCTGTGATCTGCCAAAAATTCTGCATGGATATGTACGTTCTCCAAAGAGATCTTACAAAGCATCTGAGCAACTACAGTTTTTCTGTGAGCAAGGATACAGATATGGTGAAAGAGCGGATATAAAATGTACTGAATCAGGGTGGAATCCAACCCCATATTGCACTGGTCAGCCTTGCTTAAAGTTATTTTGCACATTTGTTGCATTTGGAAGTAATTTCAGAGATTAGTAATGACAAAAGTTAATTTATTTATAACAAAAGGAATTCATCCACATCTAACGAATATTGTATGAAGATCTGGAAGAATTAAGTGTTAAAGGGACAAAACACCTGGATAAGAGTTTTCCATGGGGAGGAGTAGCAAAACAGTTCATTTGGACATTTGTTACTTGAGTGTAGACAAATAGATCCACAAAGCAACAGTTGCTCCAGTATACTGCCTAAATGAGACTGATGCTAAAATAACTTCACACAGCATTAGTAGCTATTGTTATTTTATTCTTTTTTTATGTATGATTCTGAATTAGTGGGGAGGATATAGGAAAAAGGTTTCTTGAGTTAGAAAAAGTCCCAATTTGGACAAATAGGAGGGATAAAGCTTCTAGAAAATATGAAGAAAATGTTTTGTTGAAGAAACAGAAAAATTTAGACAGCAAAAAGAATATTTAAGCAAGCAGGAAAGAAAAAGTATTAATAACAGAGAAATTCAAACTACAGAAGGAATCTGAAATTTTCAATGTATGGGAAAATTAACATTTGAAACCAACTTCTTATAGAAGTAGTATGGTTTTTGGATTCCTGTTGTCTTCACATCAAGTCTTGATAATTTGTAAGTGTATTTAACATGAACATAACTGGTACAAGTCAGTGGCTGTGCTGTATGTTGGAAGATGGGGGGAAAGAAGTATTTGATGGATAGCGTATGAATTGCAGTGGTGTGAATAAAATAGAGGAAAGCTAATAGTCTTAGCTTGATGTCTGTCAAGCTCAACACCAGAGTAATGACTTACTTATGAATCACAAGCAGTTCTTTCAGGGAACGACACAAGTTAATGCATCTTCAGGTCTTCCATGCTCAGTAGTTGAGATGCTGTGTCACCATAGCCAAGATTCTGCTACTTGTAATCATAGGACTAACCACTCAGTGAAATAAGACTCAACATCTCACCCTGTATGAACATTTGACATAATATTTCCAGACTACTAGTTATGGTCAACCAGTTCCAACCAAAGAGAAACAATTAAAAAATGATCCCTATTTCACTGATGGAATTTCAGTAAGAAATTGTTAGTGTACTGTGCAACCTTTCAGAAATTATTGGAAATTATCTTTCAAATTAAAATCCTGACTTAAGTTTGTAAACTGCCTTTCAAGAGTTCATCACAAATAGTAAGATAGTGTTGTAGGAAGAACAGTCTGAAGTTCACATGGCCATTTCGAAAGGAGTTTGAGCAAATGTGAAGTAGTCCAATTTCAGAAGGATAAGTAGTCCACTGATGGCCATAAGTGTGTAAATTGAAAATTACAATGGAATTGTACTGCCGGATTATATGTAAAGATGGAAACAATAGTACTTTTTACACTGCCATTATGTCAAGAATTATGTACAACATAGATTTGAAGTTCACTAAACTTAAGAACCACGGACATGAAGTGATATATAAACAGACCAAAGTAACATCATATGCATGGATCGTGCCACTGTCCATGACCCTTAGTCTAGGATGAAGACAGCGATTTTTTTATTTTTTTTTTAATTTTTTTTATGCCATCAGAACAGTAACTGCACAAATATTTTCCATGGTGTTCATACTTCCCAGCAGAAATTGACTGAGAGTCTCTACAAATTAATATATTTACAATGCTGGATCTTTCTCTTACTTTTTAACTCCCAGATGCCTTCTGAGCAGTTAAGATGACCAATCCATAATTCCTGAGGCTAGTCCTGTCTGATACCAGCACTCTGGGGCATGGATTTGACTTTAGTTTCATTCAGCTAGAGCACTTAAAGACTATTTAAATCTCCAAATCCCACAAACAGAAATATGCATATTGTGTCCCAGTTGAAATAATTTGCTGTATATTTTGTGGCATTTGTGCCTTGGATTGTCTTCAAGAAATTGCCAAACACTTAAAGTGAAAAAAAAAATGTTGGCAACAGGGCAATGTTGTAGGCTGTAATCTACCACCCACCTGCTTGGGACCTCTTCCAGAAGGACTCCTTTAGAAATAGAGAGTAGTCAGTCTTAGTGCCCACTCAGTTTTTTACCTTTCTGCTTCAAGATAAGTAATGATACTAATTAAAATGTGTTGCCTACAGTTTGGCAACATACTGCTTTTGAGAAGTGTCAAACAAAACGTTCTTCCAGGCACTGGTATACTGGACTCTGATACTTGAGGCATATTCTGATAGTGGTTCTGTTTCCTACTTGGCTTTTCACTGAAACCAGATTATTCAGCAGTACATGCATACAGCTGATTTGCTCGCCTTCACTCCACTGCAGAATCAAGCTGTAGTTACCATATAGTCACCCCCTCCCAGCACTAAGTGTGTTCGTGATGTTTCCTGGATTGGAAGTAAAATTAAAAAAAAAAACCTAAAAGACAAGCTCTGGTTTATAAATAATGTTTGTCTGGCTTCTCCAAGCATAAAGATACCATGAGCTTTTTAGAGTGGCATTTTCATCCTTCGTCAAAAAAAGTTGAAATAATTCCAGAGTCAGTACAAGACACTAATCTTAATCAGACAGCCTTTCAATGATCAGTTCCTGGTTAAGTATAGTTATTTCATTATTTAGGACCTGCCAGTGAACCTGCCCTCCTTTGGGACAGTGTCCATAAAACAGCCCAGAAAAGCTGTGAGTGAGGCTAGCATAGGTCATTTTGAGCTCCAGGTGTGGAATGGCCTACTGGAAAAAATTATTCAAATTCAGTTTGATCACCTCTAGTTCTTGCTCCAATCGTTCTTTTGCAATTCAGTTTTAATCTTCCAATTAGCATGACATCAGTAATAGCTGTCACTCTCCTCTTACAGAACTGTGCATTTCTAAGAGTGTGAGAGAAATGTAACGTTTTCTTTGCCCTAAGAAAAATATTTAAACAATTTTATGCAGTTATGGTCAATATACTATGAAAAGAACAATTTATGCAATAAATTCTTCAAATTAGCATTCATTTTTTCTCTTTTTTTTTAGAAATTTTATGCTCTCCTCCAAGAATTGCCAATGGAAATTTTAGACCTCAAAAAGATGGCTACAAAGCAGGTTCTAAAATCACAATACAGTGTAATCCTGGATATCATTATGAAACACCAACTGGTGAAAACATGTCTGAATGCACCAAGAATGGCTGGGTGCCTCATCCAGAATGTATCCGTAAGTACTTCTCATGAATGAAGACAAAAGATGTAGCGTTGTTGGAAATATCTCAGTGAAAAAGAGGTCAAGAGAAAAACTTAAGAAGCATGAGAAATAAGACTAGCTTATTTGTTGTGTTTCTTTCTGACAGAAAGCTTACTTTGATGATTTGTAGTATCAGCTGTAAGAACAACAGTGTCATCTACACTTACATTATGTTTATAAACATAGGTATTATTACCGTTTTTGTGAAAATATGGGTTAACATGTGCTATAGTCAGCTCCCTGTCAGGAAGGTTTGTGGTCCATGTGAGGAGTAGCACACCAGGCAAGATAAAAGGACATAGTGAGTGCTAAAGTATCCAAACCAAACCAAAAGATAGATAAGGCTTGGAAAAGATCTTTCATCATCCTTATAGCAGCTTTAGATTTTTCTGTGCAGTTGTAGAATAAAACGGTGATTGTTCTACCTGTTGTAATCTGTCAAATAACAGAACAAGATATTCCTGATGGTTGATGAGTTCTTTCTTGACTTAAACTTCCCATAACTGCAATGATAGTTTTGGCCAGCAGGCACAGTATTAACAAATAAACTAGCAATTCATTTCATAATCTAGCACTCTTTGATCTTTGGTCATGAAAGTAAAAGAAAAACGTAGAAAACGAGATGCAAGAGAAACCCTGATGACACCCTTTCTTGTGAAGAACCTCTGGATACAATCACTTGAGCTATTCCCAAAAAGTGCTATTCCCAAAAGTGTCTAGATTAATCTTTCTTCTCTATGTGTGGGGATTCTAAAGTTCAGGTATCATTCTAAGACCACTTCACTCATTATTGAATGGTCTGTCTGGTGGGTGATCTCCCTTGCCTCGGTGTGAAGGCTCCGAGTTGGAGCACTTCAGGAGGAACCCACCTGCCATGGCCAAGTCGGACACTCTGGGTAAACTGGAGGAAAGCTTTTTGGGAATCTGCTACTTCTATCCTTGACTCGTACCTGAAAAGCTTCAGTTCTTTTGAGGGACTGAGAGAACAAAAGAAAACCACTACCATTTTAGAATAAAAATGAGAAGAGCTAGGAAGAGTTGTTGGTGCAGGATCCAAAAAGTGCAAATGGAACTGATGATAAGAGTCAGCTCAGGTTTAAGAGTCCACAGCTCAGCATCTATATCTACCTGTCTGGGCTCCCATAATGGTCAGTATAGTAAATCTAGTGTTATCTCAGCATAAAAGAAATACTTACATTTGGTCAGCCTTTGGAGTCCACTGAGAATATTAACTGGGTTTCTGTTGGTTGCAATGGAATTGGGGGGAAGCGACATAGATATAAGCACTGACAAAGGCACCAGAAGCGGAGTGAGATTGTTCCTGCACTCCACAGGATCTGCCAAGGTGTGCAGTCCTGATTCAGTGAGTTGCAGGGAACACGCAGATGATGAATTGAAATCTGAATTAATTGTGTCCTCAGCTTTCTCTCATGTGTATGTTGACATTGTTGCTGTTAAATTCTATTTCAAGAGAAACCGTGTGACTACCCAGCTATAGAAAATGGCAAGTTAAATGACAGACTGGAGTACTGGAGGAACTATTACTTTCCAATGGAATTTGGCAAGCAAGCTGATTACCACTGTAATGACGGTTATTCCACACCGAGCGGAGAACCCTGGGTTCGAATAGTCTGTTCTGAAAGGGGCTTTGATCCAGAGCCAAAATGCCTCAGTAAGTCCGTTTCCACTATATGCTCAACTCTGTTATAATTATCAAAAGTCTGTGCAGCAGCAATTGTGCCAATGGAGCACAAGATGGACAAAGATCAATTTGTTAAAGTAGAGCTGCTTTAGAGCTGAAACCATGCTTTTGGATTTTGGAGCTGCTTTACTCCTGAAACTATCAATGGGATTAAGAAATACATTGGAAATGTTTCTCTTCTCTGGCTTCTGGGTCACGTGCATGCATCTACTTTCACCTGCACACACGGCTGTGCATACAAACAGAGAGTTTCTAATCTGTGTAAATATGGTCTTCCTTCTGTGGCTTGGGCTCTTTGTCTAGAGGCTCCTGTCTGAGATCCGTTGCCTGGTTCCTTTGGAAAACATTTGGAGCTGAGAACATGGCACACTCTTGCAATACGCTGAAAGCAGGCATGGCATCAGCAAGAGATCCAGATACACTGGCTTAAGGATTGAACTATAGAAATAGATTTAAAGCAGCGAATGGAGGTCTCCTCTCCTAACGCACTTCTTCAGTCACAATAAAGTTCCTACCCACTGGTGGGTCTTGGAAGTGGATTACAAAAGGCTGATCTTTCCCTGTTTCCCTTAGTGCTTAGTGCAGGCAATGAGTGGGGTCCTCCTGGAGGAGAGGACCAGTTACTCAAGTAGCACAGCTATAGCATTCCTGCAGCCATCCTCCTTGTGTCTTGGCTCTTGGGCGTGGAGGAGGTAGTAGAGCCAGCGTGCTTAGCTGTTGCTAAAATGTCTGAAGTTGGTTTGAGAGGCTGATCCATTTGCACAGAGATGATAAAATCTCCTGCAGGCAAATGCTGAAAATCACTCAGGACAGACATCAACGTTTTAGAGACATAGCAGACCAAACCAGAGCTGGTGCACGTGATGAGAGATGCGCTGAAGTTAGCCAAACTTGCTTATGAGTAAGCAATATTGTTCACTAGAGCACATGGTAGCACTTTATGCAGTGACTTGCACTCCTGTTCATGTGGTTTGTGAATTGTAGGGCAGTGAAACAAAACATGCTTTCACGTCTTTTGGGGATAGAAGGCTACAGAAAGGTGCTTAGAGGCCTATGTTTTAGTAACTGTCTTCCTAAGAGTTAATTTACCTCAGTTCTTGCTGTACAGGTTGCTGTGGTTAAATGTGCTTACCTTTGTTCTTTAGAGAAATGTTACATCCCACACCTGGAAAATGGTTATTTCTCATCTGCTCAGAAGAATGTTTACAAGGAGGGTGAAAGAGTTCGATACGGCTGCAGGGATGACTATTATACTGAAGATGGAGAAGTCACGTGCACAAAGGATGGCTGGTCGCCTCTGCCAAGATGTATCCGTAAAAGTGAGTGTGCTTGTATTTTGTTGGGGTTTCTAGCTAAAACCAGTAAGTCATCGTATCACCTACATTAATCCATCACCGCTGCTTAGTAACTCTAAGTCTAGGTGCTCTACAAGTGGAATGGAAGGCTGTCATTCTCTCAGCTGTTTCATGCAGCTCTCATGTCCCTGTGTGCTGCTGAGGTTATGCAAAATGTAACTCTGTAAAACATCCACGCTCATTTGGATCTCCTAGAATGTAAGCTCCAGGCTGTGAGTTGTAGTCCCTTTGTCTTCAGTCACGAAATCTTGTTCTTACATAGCTGTGCAGTAATATAATAAAGAGCAATCATTCCCCTTGCACAGCCTGTCTATAATCCATCTCGTCAGCCTCTTGCTATGCCACCTGATCCCTGTTTCTCTTGCTTCCATTCCAGTTGGCACCATGCTGGAAGGGGGGAGGAATAGGAAGGTTACCTCTCCTAACTCTGTTTCTGGCTTTTGTTCCTCACTTGCACCAAGTCTGAAATTGCTAGCATGTCTTACAGGAACTTTAAGTACTTTAGATAATGATTTCATATGGACAAAAGAAATAATTTAACCTAACTTTTCTTGGATTGTAAAAATATTTTTTTTAGGAAAGAGTTCCATCCTGATAGAGACACCAACCGTGGAAGGTTTTGGACAGTCACCCGCTGAGATTTTGACACAGCATTGAGCAAGCAAAATAATCACTGCTATGAACACCCCAAAACTGATGTGAAATTACAACTTTCAAAGGTGTTGTTAATGGAGTATCATTAACTCGGCTCCCAACATTCAATTACATCCTCTAGTGTTCCTCAAAGTCTTTTTTTTGCCATATCTTTGTTTACTTGACCCTCTAATGTGCTAATATTTCTATTTGTTATAGTGTTGATTTCTTAACATGAAGAAACTCCTTCACAGCATGATGTCTTAGTAAAGAATTCAGCATGCTATGGAAGTTTTCTTTCAGAATACAGGACCATTACATCCAGCTAAGACGACTGATTTCCACCCCTTTACGCTGGTTTAAACAATGTATTCCAAGTGATGTGGAAGTCACTGACACCATTGGGTCTGTCTGCAGTAGTGGGCAAGAAGGGGTCCTTTGGTACGACCTTGCTTTAGTCCTGTGGTATGTGCCGTCTGAATGATTCCTCCTTGGGAGAATTGAGGTGGTACCTGCACACCATGGTGTTCTCTGCTGTGCCTCCAATTCCATGTGAACAGAAGGTCCTCTCAGTGCTGTGCATGCCCAACATGATTTTCTTGTCTAGTGAAGACCAGATGTGGACATACAATTACGAAAGCTAGCAGGATTGCTGCAGACCAAAGCCGTGTCCATGCACTGTTTGTGCTGCACAAGGTGGTAACTGAACTTTGCCCTTTCACTTTCCAGCTGTCCCCCAGGAAGAGAGCTCGAGACAGAAGCCAAAATTCATGTGCTCTTAAAAATGTTCTAAAGCCTACTGTGGCTTCATTTCTCCTCGTTCTTCCATGACTTATAAGTACATAGTTTAGCAGTGCTTTACTTGGAGGAAATTCTGTCTATCTCTTTCAGAAACATGCCAGAATATCAATTTTGACAATGGTTATTTCACCTCGAGAAAGGCGACGTTTCGTTTACAGGAGAAGGCCATCTATAGTTGTCATGCTGGCTTTGTAACTCCTGAAGGACAAGAAAGAGGAGTGGTGCGGTGTCTAGAGAATGGCTGGACTCCACCTCCAAAGTGCCTCAGTGAGTAGCATGAAGGCTTCAGAGCTCCCTGCCATTGCCAGTGGTGCAGACATGATGTCCTATGTGCTCAGACTTTTGCTGTCTAGACTGGTAGAGTTTTCTTACTGGGCAGAGGGAGACTCAAACAGAGGACTGATCCTGCAGAGATGAACCTTTCTGGGGCTCCAAGAAATAAAGAGAGAAAACATAGAAGGGAAGTGAGTAAGGCGTGAACATGTCTACTGTCTTCAGGGTGAGCTATCTTTCTGAACCTCAGGTGGTAATCACTGTCCTCTCCAGTGTTTCTCACCTGATATAAGGTGCACATGCCTATGTCTGCCCGGGTGTTAAAAAGTCCATTTGTGAAAAACTCTGGAGTGCTTTTTCCTGAAAATACCTCTATACTGCTGTTGCCTTTCTCCTCTTAGAAGTTCCTTCTTCTCTTGAACAAGGGTGTAGGATCGTAAAGAAATAGTTAATCTTCCAGTGTTATGCTAGTGACCAAATGTAGCTGATATTTTATCTTGTGCTTGTATTTCAGGCTTCCTTAACGCAGGGTTTTGTGGCTTTTTTTCTGAGCCTTTCACAGATGACCATGGGGAAAAGGAGCATAAACTGTTTCCTTTGACACCATTAATAATAATATGTAGTAGGAAGAAAGGAAGTGAATCTGAGGAAGACCTGTTTAACCTGTATGTTACTCCTAGACACATATTTCTGAAGATTAATGCAACAGATACTATGTGAATATGCTATGTATGATATTCTAGATTCACATTCTGGCAATACAGAATTTTAAATGTTTCAAGCATACTGAGGAGTTCAGTAGACTTGCCCACACTGAGTCACCTACAGAAATGATGCTTCCAAAGGGCAATGTTTCTGGATCACAAAACGCACTAACTTTGCTTTATTCTACAGAATCATGTAAAATATCTCATTTGGACATTTCTTACCATGGAAATAAGACCGTGTTCATGCCTGAAGATACAATTGAGTATGCATGTTTGGAGGGATATCAAACTGCAGATAATATGCCAACTGGTACCACAAGGTGTGGCATAGATGGTGAATGGAGTCCAACGCCCCAGTGCCTTGGTGAATATTACTATGTTTGCTAATCAGCGTAACTCTGTATAAATTTGTGAAGCTTTTTTCTTTTGCTTTTTCTATTTTCTTTTGTTCTAATGAGTAACATTTCGTCTACTCCTTGTAGCATGTACGCTATATGTTAAAAAATTTTGTCTTTGTAGCAATAGAATGTGACATGCTGACATTGCCCAATGGAGCTATTTCTCCCAAGAAGGGTAAATACCGCAATGGAGATGTTGTGAAATTTACCTGTGCAAACAATTATGTGAGAGTGGGACCTGATTCTACTCAGTGCTATTACTTTGGATGGTTTCCATCACCACCCATTTGTAAAGGTAATTCTTCTGTTAACTTTCTTGTAGTAGGAAATGAGTCCTGGGTCCTGAAGGCTTCTGTGGACACCTTCTGTAAGCCAGCCTTGCTCCCAAGAACGATTATCCCATCTGTTTCTCTAAGAGGGCAGGAACGGGTCCTCTTTGGATCATTTCATAGTGTTTTGCTACTTCATGTGAAAGATTCTGAACAGCTGACCTTTCAATGTTGAACTTTCTGCTAGCTTCAGTTGTGCCAGTTGGAATTCTGCAATAACTGAAAGTCAGCTGGTAAATGTTTTGCACTGTTTCATCCAGGTTATTGACAGTATCATATGAAAAAATATTTATTATTTTAAAAGGCATAAATAATGTGCAACATGGCAGCCAGGAGTGACTAATCTGAGTAATGTCCTCGCTTACTGTATCCTAAATGTCCTAAGTTTTGCCACTGCCTAATGTTGATACCAACTCTTGCCTCTATTCTTCTTATCCTTTTTAAGACTGAGCAGAAGTTACTGGCATCTGCAACAGCGTTTCTTTTGCTGGTGCTATGCCCTTTCATGAGGAAGCTTGAGAGGGTGTAGGGATCTCATCTTTCTCATTTCCCTTTCTTCCCACTCAAGGTCCTCATTGTCTTTCATGCTCTCACACTTCCCTTGGCTCACTCTCTTTTGCATTTAAAAACAAGTATATTTCATACAGTTGGCTCTTCAGCTTAGGAGTATTTCCAGCTCCCTTAGCAGGAGCTCTATTCACTCCATCAGAAGTTAATTCCTTTAATATAGAGTACATATCAATTGCTAGGTGATTTTTGTATAACGTAGGTTGTTATTACTTCCAGAATTTTCACCTTAAAAAAAAAAGAATTCTGAAGTTGTCATCGATATAACACATTTTTTCTCTTAAAACTGGTTTAGTTTTCTCAACCGCTTCTTTTATCATAGCGGGCATTTGACAGTGCATGGAAGTAAGAGAGTAAAGCGAGCCAGGGTCATGCATATGTTTGTGATCTCCAGCCCAACATGAATCCAGATATTCAAAGGCTTAAACCAATAACATGTTTAACCTGTTCTACTGATTTTTCTTAACTTTAAACCAAAAAATCAATTTCTGTTATGTTGCATTTAACATACAACGGTACTACAAGTACTGAGTTCAGAGCATAGATTTCATCTCTTAATTTCAGAGAATGCCAGAGGCTGTGGACCTCCACCTGAGATTCCCAATGGAAGTATTGCTGGTGGCTCTGTGGAACAGTATCGGCATCGGGACAGAAAGCAGTATGAATGCAACATTGGATTTAAATTTATTGGATCAAAGGAAATAGAATGTGTTGATGGACAATGGTCACCTCCTCCCTCTTGCATTGGTAATTTTCTATAACTCTTACTTGTGAGGAGCCTATAATTCACTGTAGGCCAATACTTCACAGAGATATTCACAATTAGAATCACATATATGCATGTATAATATGTTACATTCAAAATCATGTTATGAATGGAAAGTAAATGTACTCTACATGTAAAGCCGAAATTTTATTAGTAGTATAATTGAATTCTTAACAGTCCAGAACAAATTATTATAGAAAGAGAAAGAAAATAAATATGTACTATATAAAGAACAATGATAAATACGTAGATAATACAGGATATGTAAGTAATACAAACAATTCATAATATGTAATTGTTATACTCACATTTTCTCTTTCTTACACTTTTTTTCTGGTTTTATGTTCACCCTTCTACTGCTTCTTTGGGGGCAATGACTTCAGCCTGGTGTGTTTAGGAGGGAAGTTAGAGCATATTATCTGTATCTCAAGTCATTCACTGTTAGGAATAACATGTTGATGCAGATGATGTTCTCCTTACTGGATCTGCTTAGGGTAATTTTTAGGTTTGCTAGCATGCTTTTATGCATTGGCCTTTTTTCACAGGTCTACAAGTTCTGAATTAGACACAGTGGCTTTTTACCCTTTTTCCAGTGTCCCTCCCTGGTAACATACTTCAGAAGCCTTGGGACATACTTGCAATATAGTAGTGTGCCTGTTGTGTTAATTACTTGTAGTTTTATGTCTCTGCATACCACTTTGCTTTTTTAAAAATCCTACTGGGAATTAAAAACAATATGAATAGCCATGATGTGCTAGGCTTATCTCATCATCACCATTTTCATGTGCACTAGTCCTTTTCATTTCTGATCAGTAGTTTCCTCTTTTTCCCATCTTCCCCTTTAGTTTCACAGTGCATGTGTTGAATGAAATAATGTCTTTTAAAAAGATATTTTTTAAAAGCCTCTTCCTAAGGAAGAGAAAAGAAAAAACAACCAACAACATTGGGGTCAGTAATTGAAGAAAAATGCAATACTGGACAAGAAGGCGTCTTATCTAGGATAAATTACTCCAGCGCTTCACTTATCTTTAACAGAATACAGTTTATGATATATTCAATTCTTGGTTCCCATTTTCTTCAGAAGTAATTTTATCTTAATCCATTACTTGAGTACACTGTACCTTTATTTACAGTTGTGTTGAGACTTGAACCTGGCACAAAACACAGGCTGCTCATTTTTCACAAATTGCTTCCTAGTGAAACAATAAGAAAAAAGGTGAGTTGGCCAATTAAAAAGCCCCGATCTAGAGGGGACTGCCCT